>CANNZV010004081.1:0-47697 GCA_947561585.1 Caprella mutica
CTTCTTTTGTTTGATCCCTTTTTTCTTTTGTTTGATCCCTTTTTTTCTTTTGTTTGATCCCTTTTTTTCTTTTGTTTGATCCCTTTTTTTCTTTTGTTTGATCCCTTTTTTTCTTCTGTTTGATCCCTTTTTTTCTTTTGTTTGATCCCTTTTTTCTTTTGTTTGATCCCTTTTTTTCTTTTATTTGATACCTTTTTTTCTTTTGTTTGATCCCTTTTTTTCTTTTGTTTGATCCCTTTTTTTTTTGAGCCTCTTCTGTCGAATTTGGTCTTCATTTCTCTTTAATGTTTTCTGTTCTTGCTGTTAATCGTGTAACTGATAAATAATATCAATTCGTGCTTTATACATGTAGCTATTCATTTTTCTAATAATTTATCATATTCTACTTGGTTTCATGAAATATTTGTATATTTACAGATATTTTCTTTTCAGATTCTTAGTCATCTACTTCTGCTTCACCATCAACCTGTGCTGCTGTCTCCTGTCGTATATTCTCCTATTGTTATAGCTTTATAGCTAAGAAAATGCAGGAGAGAATAAATAAGAACAATAGAAAATACAAAGAAAAAAAGCAAGAACATCAAAGGAAGAATAAGAAACAAAAAACAGAAGATCTATGTACAATCGAAGTTACGAGGCCTCCAGTAGAATAAATTTATGTAGACTTACATATTGATAGCTATATCTACTTATTTTCAATCTATATTTCTAAATATTCGCTTGATTTATTATTAAATAATGTTCACTTTTGAATATTATAATATTTTTGTTTTTGTTAAATAGAAAATGTGTTAGCTTCGAATTCATTTTGCCATTGTGTTACTAAATGGAGGTGGGGCTCTATCCTGAAGCTGTCTGTGGTGAATGGAAGAGAAGGGGGTGTGGCGTCCTTTGGGTCTCAAACTGTTGTAATTTGGATTATGAATCATCTTATTTTATTTTTAATATCTTTATCATTTTTTTAATGCTACTTACAGTTTTAGAGGATAGCGCTAGTGTTATGCTCTTCAGCTACGAGGTTCTAGATAATTGTGATAGGGTCAAAGATTTCATTTCCTATCACCTCTTCATTTTCCTCTTCCATCTTTGAGTGCAGCCACCGGTGTTTTTGTCCCTTTTCATCACATTCATTGGTAAGTGACTGCATTCACGAAGTAGCTTTTCTGCATCCATAAGCTTGTCACCAACGGTGGTAAGTGACTTTCTTCATGGTGCCACTTTCCTTTCTGACTGTTTCTTCCAGCCCCTTGTAAGTAATTTCCTTTTGACGTCAGCTATATGGCCTTTGGTTCCGAAGCAGATGCTAAAACCCCTACTAAATTAATTATGTTCCATCATTGCAGTTGCAAGTTAGTTTGTATGTGAAAGTAAGTGATTAACGAGTCTGTCTTTAATGTACGTTGAAGCATTGAGATTGTGTTTACTTATCCACTGGTTCCGGTTCCCTTAATGAACCTCATCCTGTAAAGAAGGGTCACCTGTCCTAATATTATTCAGATACATAACTGTTGCATATTTAAAATGTTATTTTCTGTTGCATGTCTCCGTAAAATGCGTGTGATTCAATCCTAATTTCAATATATTCTTCTAATTGGGATTATTGAGAGTTAATTGAAATATTTCAGTATAATAAAGATAATTTCTGAACTGTTAATGGCTAATCTTAATTTATCAATTTAGTCACTGATTTTCATGTTAGCATGCTTCGGTAAAATCTGTAGTGATAAAATAATTAGTTTATTCGAATTTTTCAAGTAGTTTGAATTTATTGAATGTAAAATTAACTGCTAGCTAAATAAAATTAGGTATTGCAATTTTTTTAAGTGTTGATATTGTATCTGTTTGGGACGATTCTATTTTATTTTCATCTTTCACTAGTTTGCTAAAAAAAAAACTTCATTTGATATAAAATATGTGAATTATGCCAGAATTGTTAAATGTAGTTTTCAAAACACTGCATTATTAAACTGAAAAAATACAAAGTTTCATTCAACTGTTAACTACTGAACAAAAACAGAGTAGGAATATATCTATGATGTCATCTATCTATAACGAAACAGTGTGTTTTTCAAAAGTCAAGATATTCCGATTTTTTAATCTCAAATGAATCAGAGGCCTTGTATATTGGTTTTGTACCATCTCTTTATTATACGTGAATGACAGAATTGACGGCTAAATAGTAGGGAAAAAGAAAATTAAGTCAATGACGAGAAGTACATATTTTGTATGTTTTTCTGTTATTCTCTGTTTTCGCAATATTCTCTATATACATATCTATTCATTCTCAAACATAAATGTCTTCCTTACTCTAGTTTGAGCTTGATTTCAAGAGCACGTTAGTTCATGAAACCTTAAAATTAGTTCCCGTTCTCATTCTGAATGGCTTTCAAACGTGTACTATTATTTTAAAAGTTAATAAATTTGGCATAGTAGTACCAGCTACAGTTCTATCCTGAAGCTGTCTGGTGAATGGAAGAGAAGGGGGTGGAGCCTCTTAATTGGATCTGTTGTAATTTTGATTTTTAATTGTTTTATCATTTTCTAAACGCTAGTTTCAATTTCGGAGGATAGCTCTAGAGGATAATGACTACGAGGTATTAGATTTCGTGTTAGGTAGGCTCTTCAGCTACATTTATTGTCAATTCTTCATTCTCCTCTTCCATCCGCGAATGAAACCACATGGCGCTTTTCTTCCGTTTTTTCACATTCCTTGTTAATTGACAACTTTTACGGAGTAGCTTTTCTGCATCCATAAGTTGGTCATCAACAGTGGTAGGTGACTTTGTTCATTTAGCTACTTTTCTATTTGGCTGCTTCTTTCAGTCCCTTGCATTTAAATTCCTTTTGACGTCGATATGACTATTAGTTCTGAACGCTTACGATACACCTCTACAAAATTAATTAATTTAGCATCCATTATATTAGTATAAACTACCAGTATACCATGAATAACTCGTACATCAAAACAAATATTAATTCATCAGCCTTACAAAAGAAGAAATAGAGGAGGGATGAATATTCTAAAAATACTAACTTTTTCTCCATCTTCTGATCAAATATTGAATAAAATCAAGCCCTTATGTCTATTATGAATCATCGAATACCGTAATAGTATATCACGAGCGTTTTGATATTGATTGTCTCAAAGTTGAGTGGCTCATAGTTGCGTGGTTCATAGTTGAGGGGCTCATAGTTGCGTGGTCAGAAATCGACTTAAGGATTTTCTTGTGATCTCGGTTTCATGGCTCAAAGTTGATTCATGAGTGCTAAATCAAATTTGATCCAGTCCTTGAAATCGGTAACTAAAGTCAATTTTGATGTTAAAATTGCGTTCATCCGGTCAAATAGATGTTATAATGTGAAATAAATTATTTTTTTAAAATCAACTTTTTATTATATTTGAAAAAACAGAAAACAGTCTCGAAGTTGAGTTAAAGCCTTATGTAAAGTAGAAAATGAGCCAATGCAGGAAATGCAAAATTTGTATGATTTTCTGCATAAAGACCCCTTGGCAGTGTTTAAGGAATAAAAATTAATTTTCTGAAATCACATATATGTTCATTTTCATAGTAAAATTACTCTCTAACTCAATTTTGAACCTCAATTTCGAAAGTGAATAAATCTCGTAAATTTGATTAAACGGATAATCTGTTAGTAAATATGTACGTTAATATGTATTAGAATGACACCAAACAAAGGAAATAAAAATCAGGGTTTTTTTCAGCTAAATAGATGAAAAATAGTAGGTGGCTCTAACTTGACTAAAAATTTTATATTGGTTAAATGTCTGCTTCGACCTTATCGTTGACGTCAAAAGGAAATTAAATACAAGGAACTGGAAGAAGCAGTCAGAAAGGAAAATGGCTCCATGAACAAAGTCACCAACCACCGTCGGTGACAAAGCTCATGGATTCAGAAAAGCTACTCCGTGAATGCCGTCACTTACCAAGGAATGTGACAAAACGGGACACAAGCACTGGTGGCTGCACTCACACGGATGGAAGAGGAAAATGAAGAGGTGATACTTAATGAAACCTTACATAAAATCTAAGACCTCGTATAGTTGAAGAGCATTACTCTAGCGTTATCCTCTAAAATTGCGAGTAGTAAGTATTAAAAATGATGAACATGGTAAAAATGAAAAAAAGACAATGCATAATTATTGCATAATCCTAATTACAACAGTTCGGGCCCCCTTCATTTTCCATTCACCACAGACAGTTTCAGGATACGTACAGCCCCTTGACAGAGCTCAATTGAAGCATTTTGATGTAAAAAAATTTACGTATTTTTAATTTTGTCAATTAAAAGTTACATATTAAAATGCTGGGACATATATGTCTAATTCGTAGTGAGAGGGCTAAATTTTTCAAATAAAATTCTATAGAAATTAAAACTTAATACATTTTGGGGACGTCTCAAAAGTCCGACACCCCAATAGTCAGTCCGACAGTTACATCTTTCTGTATTATTATTTCTCGTTTTATTTTTCGATTGAAATAAAAATTATAATTAAATAGGTATAGGTACTAGACTACATATATACATATAATATTTACATAACTTATATAAACAATTCAGTAATTTTCCTTAATTTCATTTTTCTAATGTTATATGTATTCCTATCTAATTTATTCTAATATTATTAAAAGCTGTCCCTAATTCGATTTCATCATTTGATGTAGTTTTTTTGTATCCGCTAGTTGTACTGCACACTTATTGATTATTTAATAACCGGGCAGGACGACATATAAATTTTATGTTAAATCAGTAATAAACTACCAAATTGTCGGACTAATGGGGTGTCGGACTAATAGATAGTAACCATACATTTTGATAATGATAATGCTGTGAAGCCTAATTGCCCATAATCATTGCAGTGTAATAACTTTAAATTAATTAATTTTAAATTAATTTTTTTAAATAAAAATCCTGACCAATGATCAAGGATAAAATTAGGTGTAATTCGGTAATCAGTGTAGTGTTATTCGGTATAATTATGTGTAATTCGGTATAATTTGGTGTAATTCGGTATTGATTATTGTGTAATATAGTGTAATTCGGTATAATTCGGTATTGATTATTGTGTAATATAGTGTAATTCGGTATTGAGTATAGTGTAATTCGGTATTAGTATAGTGTAATTCGGTATAATTTGGTGTAATTCGGTTTAATCAGGTATAATTCGGTATTGATTATTGTGTAATATAATGTAATTCGGTATTGAGTATAGTGTAATTCGGTATTCAGTGTAGTGTAATTCGGTACCTAAAATCAGGTGTAATTCGATTTTGAGTATAATGTAATTCGGTATAATTCTGTGTAATTCGGTATAATTCGGTATTGAGTATAGTGTAATTCGGTATAATTCGGTGTAATTCGGTATAATTCGGTGTAATTCGGTATTGAGTATAGTGTAATTCGGTATAATTCGGTGTAATTCGGTATTGAGTATAGTGTAATTCGGTATAATTCGGTGTAATTCGGTATAATTCGGTATTGAGTATAGTGTAATTCGGTATAATTCAGTGTAATTCGGTATAATTCGGTATAATTCGGTATTGAGTATAGTGTAATTCGGTATAATTCGGTGTAATTCGGTATAATTCGGTATTGAGTATAGTGTAATTCGGTGTAATTCGGTATAATTCGGTGTAATTCGGTATTGAGTATAGTGTAATTCGGTATAATTCGGTGTAATTCGGTATAATTCGGTGTAATTCGGTATAATTCGGTGTAATTCGGTATAATTCGGTATTTAGTGTAACCCACTATTCAATGGGATGGATTCGCCACATAGAACCAACCTTCACCCAAGGTAACATTCCATGAGAATGGAAAACCACGTTTTTTCTAGCCCCTTACTAAAAACTATATGAAAAGAGTCATTGAAAGTGGGCTCCGAATAACGGCCAGATGTTTATTATAACATAGAACGATACAGGAACTGATAGAGATGGAACCTTATCCTAAGACATGATAAGGGTCCTGGTTGGAGAGTTTAAGACCACAAGATCATTATACCAACTGACTCACCCAAGCAACCATGACACACTGGGCCAACATGGGCACTAAATGGTTAGATGCCAATAGATGGGCAAGAGATGGCAGACTGAAAATAGATCTTTAAATTAAATGGGGATAATGAGGTTTTCCATCCTCATGGAATGTTACCTTGGGAGAAGGTTTGTTCAATGTGGCGAATCCATCGCATCAAATATATAGCTTATCACCACAATATGGTTGAAACTTGATTAACATATTGGCAACACCTTTGGCCAAAATGGTTTCATCATAACAGCCCATGCTGTCACCATATTGGCAAATTTTCAAAAAACCACACAGTATCAATACGATTTGTACACCTAGTGTCCTCTCCTAGTGTTGCTTGGGCACTCACTGCAGCATTCGTTATATGAACGTATAGTCAATACAGAGTGTTCCTATAGATTCTTACAAGAGCTAGTGACGACAACATTCGTAGAAGTTGTATGATAAGAGGAACGTGGCAGGCTGATCCATTCGAAGAAAGAGGAGAGAAAGTGATAACCAAATTTAATTCAAAGAAGGAATTTAATTATATTTTAAATTATTAATTTAAATTTCCAAGCATTTGTAGGAAGTGTGGTTTGGGTTAGGGCTGAACTCGATGTGGGGACACCTTCTCGTGGTGACTTCTGTTATGAATTATTTGTAATTAATTATTTTGATATGAATAAAAAAGATAGCTGTACTGTTATTTGCCTATAATATTACTCAATTGTGGTATTTTATCTGCTAGTAAGGAGCTCAATTGTGGCGAAATAAAAAGATATCCTATGACTTTGAGACTCGAAATTTAGTATTATAGAGTCAAATATCATTGTAATTAACCTATTACAATATATGAAAACAAGAAATAAAGTTTGAGGAATATAATTGAAAAGTGAAAAATAATCGATATTTTTTATATTTTGGTTATATTTCTCACAGTTGTGGCTCATGAAGATGATGTAGCAGAGCCTTATAATTTATTTCTCGAGCCAATTGGATCTTTATTTATCTTATTTTATCTATTACAAATTATATATATGAAAAAAGAAAATTTTGAAAAATAAACATAAAATGGTGGGTTTTCACTATTTTTCGAATTTCAAGTCTCTTGTGGCGCACAAAAAAAAGGTTTAGAGGTCTAAGATTTTTCACACATTATCTCAACACAAAATGACAACTTTTTTCACTATTACCAGTCCTAACTCGAAAAAGTTATATATTGCTGTCATCAAAGAGTCCAATTCGCTCGTCATCACTTCCACAAGGAATATCCAATAGTAATTGGGCTCGTATCTTACTCGTTGACAGAGAACGAAGTCTTTTCAGTCTGTACTTTAAAATATTATATCATATGAAAGTAGAATAAAAAAAGTCGATAAAAAGGAAATAGTTTTTTCTCATAACTTAGTATCATATATGCATAGTGGTAACTATAGTGCAAATCCAGAAACGCCCTTCCACAGACTGGTCACTTTAGTTACCCATTGAAATTATTCTCTATATTTCATATACAGATGACATTTATTTTTCTATATGTATCTGAATAAAAGTAATGGGTTGTTTACAAGAGTCTTGATATGAAATATATGCTAATTTATGAGACTCACCTTGCTGACATCCTCACACCTTCACTTTGAGTTTCACACTGATATGTTATGGCGCGCGAGTTCATTCTACCGGTAGAATATGTAACTACAGAGTATACACTATAGTGTACACCATGCAAAATTAGGATAAAGGTTCAATATTGTTTGTAATAATTCTTTTATTTTTGGTCACTGTAGTGATCAATATGCAAGAAAGGGATAACATGAACAATTAGTGGCCATCATCTTCTTCGTCAGCCGTCATTATTTACCGTTAGATTAAAACATTGAAAAGTAATGACAACTGTCATACCATTTGTCATTTGAGAAGTATTACAATTCCATGCAACCCAATCTGTGTTTTGGCATTAGCTTCCACCTATTTAATTATTTACAACTCTTCGTCTCTTCGCCTTAAAATTTGAGTCTCCGCTCAGTAACTAAAACTTTACGATTATTGTGGGGAGATTTATGGGATTTCTACCAAATCACCAAACTGAAGAAATATTCCGTTGTACTTCAAATTTGTTTTAAAAGAAGTTTCTTCTAAATTTTATGAATTTTTATGCATACAATGTGAAAATATTTATTTACCAGCATTTACAGATACATTATAATACCGTTGCATTTCATCTTAGTAATACTACAATTAGTTCAGAGTCATCAGAACATCAGAATAATAACATTGTAGATTATAGTTGAAGAGCTTTACACGAAATACATTATTAAGGCCTCTGATAATGAACACTGTGTACAACAGGTTTGTAATTGGCAAGCTCTGCATAATTATTAAGCGAATCTGTACGTTCAAACGGTCTCATAGATTATAATTAAACAGCTACTAATCATTGATGGTAAACTGTTTATAGTTATGAAATTGTAATCAGATATTAATGAGCATCTTGCGGATTCGAATATTAACCAATATTTACCAGTTTGTTACCGTTCATTTTGTCATCACTGTGATTTGAAAACTGAAGTTGTTAGTCAATTAAGGTAAGTAAATTAAAGGTAACAGTTCAATCAATCATAATCAAGGTGAGCTATAAATACCTAAAATTTATTGCCATTCTACTGGCCCGAGTTAGTCACATCATTGAAGTTTCCAATCAATTTCATCAAGTATCACTCTTAAATACACAATTATTATAATAAAACTCTTAGTGAACCCTAATATTTTCTATATGTTCGACCTTTCACAAAAATTATGGGTATATCTGAGAAATTAAAGGTTATCAATAAAATATACTCTATTTTCGTTTACTGGAAAACTGTTTACGACATTTGCAAACATCAAACAAAGTATGAAACTACTGAAGGTATAGCAGCTATAACAAAGCTATAAATATCAGAAGGTTTTGTAAGAGCTGTATCAGTGTGTATATTGGCTAAAGTGGAAGTCAAAGATATTCATAGCATATGCGTAAAAATCGTTTTACGTCAAATGAAAAGAAGAGCATTAAATTTTCACCTTAACTTCACAGTACCTTCAAACTTAAATTACTTGGACACGTGTTATTGTGATATAAATTTTAAGATATAATTATATTTTTACAGGAGAAAATCCAATTCCTACTATAAGTACCAAGATATTACGCTAAAAGTTTCAAATTCAATTTAGAAATCATAGTCGAACGTACAGAATAGGTTCTCCATTTAAAGTACATCTATCTCAGTAATGCTTCAGTTTAACCGAATTATGCAGTTCTAAAGGCAATTCTGTCCATTTAAACCCGTACATATAGTATTGCAGTAATGCTTCAGTTTAACCTTATTATGCTGTTTTAAAGTCATTTTTTCACCATTTAAACCCGTACATATAGTATCGCATAATGCTTCACTTTAACCGTATTATGCAGTTCTGAAGGCAATTCTCTCCATCTAAACACGTACATATAGTATCGCAGTAATGCTTCACTTTACCTGAATTATTCAGCTCCAAAGGCAATTCTCTACATTTAAACCCGTACATATAGTATCGCAGTAATGCTTCACTTTAACCGAATTATGCAGTTCTAAAGGCAATTCTCTCAATTTAAACACGTACATATAGTATCACAGTAATTCTTCACTTTAACCGTATTATGCAGTTGTAAGGGCAATTCTCTCCATTTAAACACGTACATATATTATCGAAGTAATGCTTCACTTTAACTGTATTATGCAGTTCTAAGTGCTATTCTCTCCATTCAAGGGCACCGTTCCAAGATTTTGAAAAGTTTTTTATTATTGAAGCTACGGTTGTGAAACTTTGTTCACATATATAAAATGAATTCTAATATGTTTTTGTGTCATGACATTTTTTCGATTCGACCCATAGAAAACGAGTTATTCGAATTTCGAACAAATTTCGAACAGTGTGTAAATTAATAAATGGATACTACAATTTTGTAGCTATGACATTATGTTTTTTTCATTCGATTCTCCTCAAGATTATCTACAAACTGTGGAAGCGTTTTTTGATTTTTCGAATTGGTTTTCGAATTATTGAAATTTTTAGTGAAAAAAAAAGTTGAAAGAATATAAATTTCAAATTTCAATATTTTGAAAAATAATTTGAAAATTAGATAAAACTCTTCCAGAGTTTGTAGAGAATTCCGGGGAGGATCGAATGCAAAAATTGCAATGCCGTAGCTTCAAAATTGTAAGCGCCTTAGGTTTTTGAATTACAAGATTTTTAGATCTCTGAACTAATAGAAAATCCAATTCAAAGTTTGATAATCTGACACGCTGCATACGACTCCTGTGAAGGTTTGCGGGTAACTGAGGGGTATGCGTTAGTGTGCATCTGATTAGTGGCACGTTAGATACCAGATATAGTGAGATAAATAATTATTACGAATTATAATTGGCGGAGAGTTGGTTTTTAGAGTACATATTGACTCCTACCCGGTCCCCTTTCTCCCTCGCCCCAGGGGGTTAGAGTAACATGAGAGCTCTGATATTTTGCACACACTATAAGAAGGTTAAAAAGTAACTATTTACACAATAAAATTTTTTTCTTTAATTATGCCATTTTTCCCAGGAACGGTCCTCTAATTAAACACGTACATATAGTTTTGCTGAAATTCTTCACTTTACCCGAATTATGAAGTTATAAAGGCAATTCTCTCTATTTAAACACGTACATATAGTATCGCAGTAATGCTTCACTTTACCCGAATTATGCAGTTAGAAAGAAAATTCTCTCTATTTAATTAAACATGTACATATAGTATCGCAGTAGTACTTCACATTAACCGTATTATGCAGTTATAAAGGCAATTCTCTCCATTTAAACACTTACATATAGTATCGCATTAATGCTTCACTTTAACCGTATTATGCAGATCTAAATTCAATTCTCTCTATTCTTCCCAATTTACCAAACACTCCGTCTCCCTTGCTCCAATTTTCGAATGTTCAAAGCTTTTCCATCAGAGCACCTGGTGTGAATCTCGATATTCAGATTTGATTGGACTTTAGAAGTCAGATTTGCGTTTGAATTCGAAACATGGATCCATTTGCTGCTTCATAGCAGCAGTTGACAGTCGGTACAACCTATGCCAGTCCATGCCTTGCCATTGACCTTTGGTGGTATTTTAATAAAACTGACAAAATTAGTTAAGTTCAGAATAACAGAGATATTTTAAACTAACGAACCATGTGTTTTCATTCCAACTAGTGTGAAGAACATTACTCCATTATTATTGAGAAAAACTGACAAGAGGAATACTTTATAACACCTATGTGGGAGTAGGAAATGTCTTTGCCATTTTGTGGGAGTTTCTATTATCCTTCTCATCTTTCAACCCTAAGAACAGCTTCCCAGGTAACATTGCGATATTCCCGGAATATCCCCTCGATATCGCAACCTCCCTTCAGTGTCGCAATATCGCAGCCCGATGTCCAGGGAATGTTCCCGCGACATACATTACCAATATGATTCCCTTCCGACATTTTCGGAATATCCCCGCGATATTCCTAACGAATATCATCCCCATCCGACATTTTCGGGATATTCCGGCGACATGTATTACTAATATCATTTTCATTGAAAATATGTTGGAAATAATTGACAAATAAATAAGAAATAAAATAATATTTGAAATATATTACACCATTTATTCCGACAAGACCATTAAAATTAATGGGGTATCAATAATAATTAAAAGAAATAAAATATATGTTAAAAAACATATATTAAAAAATATAATAAATAAAATATATATACAAAAATATGTTTAAAAATATATTTGTATAAATATGTTTAAAAATATATATGTATAAAATTACAGAAAATTATGCATCAGTTTTTGCAATTAAATATTGAAACGGCTTTTTTAGCCACTTGAGTAGTACATTATGTTGCCTAAATTATCTTTCCCGCTAATATGTAGGTCTAGTTTCGACTGCGTAGATGAGCGTTCGTAAACTTGGTAATAATGAGATATTAACTCTTAAATTTCAGTATGTGGTTTAAGAAACATAAGATTATACTAAATTGT
The DNA here is from genome assembly GCA_947561585.1 of Caprella mutica. Classification (NCBI taxonomy): domain Eukaryota; kingdom Metazoa; phylum Arthropoda; class Malacostraca; order Amphipoda; family Caprellidae; genus Caprella; species Caprella mutica. The sequence continues at coordinate 12,107 of CANNZV010004081.1, forward strand.
ATTATATTTATTTTGAATAAATTTTATTCAAATAGCATTTACGATGAATTAAATTCTTCAACTGCGCAATAATACATGACGCGTGAGTGACGTCACAAGACGTCAATGTGACGAAAAGGATCAAGTTTTAAAAATTTGTGAGCGAGTGCAAGTGTCTTATATTTTCTCTCAGATAAATTCATCGTGTTTATTATCCGCAAAATTTTGTAATTAGAAACATTTTAATTTATTTATACATAGGTAACTGACAGAAAAGTGATTGGTATTTCTCAGAATCTGGGTATAGTTCGTAATTTACCTAGGTAGGTATAATCTACCTTGATACCTAGGTAGATTATAGATATAGGTACCTAGTTAGTTAGCTATTTACTCTTTTGCAGCATACCTAGTTGTTAATTTACTTCTCTGTAGCGGTTTAGCACCAACTTATTTATTTACCGTACTTCTCATCGTTAGGTAGTTATTTATTTACTTTTCAGCTTTAGTTAGCTACCTACCTACCTACTTAGTTATTAACTTCACTGTAGCAAGTAGGTAGTAAATAGGTAGGTACCTAGGCAGGTATTTAGTTACGTATATACTTTTCTGCAGTACCTAACTGGTTAGTTATTTACTGAAGTACAGTACTTAGTCTATCAATTGGTAGGTACCTAGTACCGTAGTACCAAGTTAATTATAATAAGTGTAATAGCTAGTTTCCTAGGTTCTAAGTATCTTACAATACATAGCTATATTTAGTAGGGTAAATTACAAATTATCGGTCAGTTTCACATCTTCGGTCATACATATAAGAAAAACGATATTATAATTGTTATTTAATTTTTATTTCAATTGGTATCCATGATAGGTAGCTACCTACAGGTATCGGGGATACCAATTAAAATAAAATATAACTATTTACCTAAGTACAATATACTTTTTCTTATATGACCGAAGATGTGAAACTGACCGATAATTCGCAATTTACCCTATACGTATGCAATGAACTAGCTACCTATTGTGTGTAGCTACCTACAATCTTGCTATCAAATTCTCAAAACATTCGGTCGAGGCCGAGTTCCTAGGTTAGTAAGTAGTCTTTTATATAATTGCCAGTGCACTTGTTACACAATTATTTATTTCTTCAGATCAAATAAATCGTATAAATAGAAATATCATATATCATTTAGAGGTGGAGAAAATCACAGTAGCTACTCGGGAAAATGATTTAGGTACTCTCGCAGTACTCGGAAAGTGGGTGTTTGGGAATTTTTCAGAAAATTCGGTCACATGGCTTATTTTAACGGTCACTGTCCGGGTACTATGAGTGTCCGAGAACTGTGACGTTCCCCTAAAACATGAAAATTTTACCTAGGTAATATGACTTAATATTATTTACATAAATAGGAATAATTATTGATAGTTCTTCTATAGCGAGACTTGGTAGGTAACCATAGGTAGTAGTTCTGTGCTTACCTCATTACCCAACAGATATTTACCTACCTAGAACCTACCTAAAAAGAACTATTAGCTACTGAGTATTAGATAGGTAGTATGTACTTACTTATAGAATGGTAAAAAACGTTTCTATGTATGATAGTATTGCTGAAAATTCCATCTGATTAGTGGTTATAAATATTTGAAATGAAGCTGTAAAAGAATAAGATGTAGTTATCTGCTTGCTGGTCGTATACTTTAAATGGATGATGGAGTTAACTGCGATGAATACACAGTGAAGGATATGCTAAATTGAATGTTAGTGACAGTTGTGTTAAAAAATTCCGACTGTCGCCAGCATTCTTTTGTTTATCCTTCCTATAAATCTTCAGTCTTCTATTTCCCAATGCGCAAACCATATCTACTCATCAAAACTCCAATAGCTACAGAAAAGATACACTCCGATACAAGAGATGCAATAAGTACCAGCACGTATGTACTCCTAATCATTAGCAATAATGAAGTTATACTAGCATATATTTTTATTATGAGCAATTGTTAAATAACATTCCCGCAATATCCCCGCGATATTCCCTACCGATGTTCGCAAAATGTCACCAGGGGATATCGCGAAAATGTCCGTTTTTGTCCCTTTTTGGGAACATCCCCTGGGAATGTTCCCGGAATATCGGTAGGAAATAAACATCTCCTAACGATGTTCCCGGAACATTCCCTGGGGATATCCCCAAAAAAGTACAAAAACGGACATTCTCGCGATATCCCCTGGGAACATCACGGGGACATCGGAAGGGAACATCGCGGGGATATCCCGGGAAGGTCATTTTGCTGCCTGGGTTATAGCGCATTTGAAACTTAAAAGATCATAAAGTTACCATCCGTAACATAGATGATAACAACTTTATCATCTGGAACAATGAAGATAATAACGTTATCATCAGGAACATAGAAGATAAAAACGTTATCACCTGGAAAATAGAAGATAATAACATTATCATCTGGAAAATAGAAGATAATTCAAATGATGAGATCTGTGTAGTGAAAATGAATCACTGTTTCTGTTTGTCAATTTCAGTGGCCTTTGATATTCAAATGAGTTCTTTTTATTATGAAAATTTAATCCGGAGTGAAACCTGTTAAATTTCATTGGATATGTAACTCAATTACGTTCATGCAGGTTATATATTGTCGTTTTCTGTCATATTTTACCCGCCATTAATTAATTAATTTATTTATTTATCTACTATCTTGTTATTCGCATAACTGAAAAAGTATTCAACCAAATTGCCTGAAATTTAGGGAAACGATTGTTCAATGTCTATTGACCTTCTTGTAGAATTTTGGGAGCATTATACAGTATGGGCCACAAAAATGTTTCCTCTTTTTCAAATATTTGTGAATCGTTAACCAATGGATGAAAAAAATATTTTTTGGTCTTTTTTTCTCTGCCTCTTATTGTACTATTAATTGGTAAAATGATTGACTGATTGGCAAAGTTCAAGAACAGGTAAGCAAAGAGTGAGGATGATCATTTTTGTCATTGCGCAAAGGTTATTCATAGAGCTCACTCTGTGATTTTACTTAATAAAAGGCAGTGATTAAAAAAAGAAAAAAATTATAATGATAGACATTTTTACACTTCTTCATAAGAAACTATTTGGAAATAGAACAATTTCAGTGACATTTTGATCTCATTGAAGTTTTCACTATGAATATTCGTTCTTCGCTTGGTCATTGCATTGTTAAGGCTCGCTTCTCACTTGCATTTTTAACAGCGCGGAAAAATGCGTTTTTTTTATCGTTGAAGTAAAAATTGTATGTGATTTTTCCATCATCGATAAAAAACGCAAGTGTAAACACATTTTAAGAAGAGCTTTTTCCGCGGTGTTAAAAATGCAAGTGTGAAGCGTGTCTTAACCGTGCAATAAACAAGCGAAGAACGAATATTCAGAGTGAAAACTTCAATGAGATCAGAATGCCACGGAAGTTGTTCTATTTCAAAATAGTTTCCAAGGAAGAAGTGTAAGCACCCTGTATTAAAATGTCTACCATTATAATTTTTTCTTTTATTCACTGCCTTTTAGTAAGTAAAATAACAGAGTTAGCTCTAAGATTGACCTTTGCGCAATGACATAAATAGTCATCCTCACTCTTTGTTTACCTGTTCTTAAAATATGTCCATCAGTTAAAAATAGTTTTTATCAGTTAATAGTATAATAAGAGGCGGATAAAAAGAGACCATTTTAAAGTTTTTCATCCATTGGTTAACGATTTACAAGTATTTGAAAAAGTGGAAACATTTTTGTGGCCCTTACTGTATAACTTCATTTATAACTCAAAGAGTATTGAACCATATTGCATGAAACTTGGTGGGACGATTGGTCAATATACCGTGACCGGTCGATTCCACTGCGGAAAGTTCCCCAGCGGAAAGTTCCACCAGGAAGATTCCACCGGCGTTAAATGCCAGATGTGGTAAATTCCACAGTGGAAGATTCCACCTATTTGAAAAAAAAATGTACCAATGAACAGTATATATATATTTTTTTATTTTTAAATGTATTTCTATGTCTAGGTAATTGATATTTATAAAGTTGTAAATGAACAAATCTTCCTTTTAGATGTAAAACAAATAATAATCCGGCCATCATACAGGCATTAAATATTTAACTGGTTAATCGTGACAGAATATGACGCTGGTTTTGGAGCATCAACCTGTGGCAACACTGCTAAATTGATATTCTTGAATCTATCAACAGATACACTAAGTTCAGATTTTGATGTTTGATTCAAAATAATAATTTTAAGTTTCAATATTGAAAAGGTTAATATTAAGCATTAATATGACAAGCATGTTTTTAGTGTCTATTTCTTCAGAGTCAATTTAAATCAGAGACCTGCTGAACCGAATTAATATTAAGATGTTGCATATCAAATCATTTATGTATCTTATGTGAGTTTTGAAGTTATGATTTATATTCGTGTGTCTGTGGTATCAGATCGAAACTAGATATACCGCAATTTTCCTGCCTAACCCTTTGTTCAAAATTTAGTGGAAATGCAATATATATATATATTTTATTTTGGTTATAGTTTCAATAGAGATTATCATACACTTCCAGAAAGCTTCATCTTGGTAATTTTTCTTTTTATATTAAAATATATCGATACTAATTAAACATTTTATTTCAGTATGTGTCAAATTTATTTTTTTAATTCCACCTGTTATCGTCGCTGATTTAAATTGAAATATATTGGTACATTTAAAAACTAGGGTGATAGTTAATATATATAAATTAAAATTTACAACTAATGAAATGTTTATAACCACCAAAAACACATTTTTTTTTCGAATCAGTTTTATTAAATTTTATACTTTTTGTAAATGAAATCCAGTATTATGCGGTGGAATCTTCCGCAGTGGAATTTTCGGGCTGTGGAATATTCCGTGGTGGAACATACCAGCGGGGGAACTTTCCTGGTTGAACTTTCCGCGGTTGAATTTTTCGCGGGGGAATTTACCTAGAACCCAAAATACATGAACCATTTTGTTAGATTTTGGATCGATCAGGTTAAAGATCAAACACCATTGTGATAGTAATTTCTGGCTATCTATATTTGATGGTGAGTATTACTATTGTACTGTTTTACTAAACACTCTTACGTGATATATGCCATGTCTATTTCAAGTTACTACTACACTTGTTATATTCTTAGGGTCAATAACCACAACTCGTTTACTGTACTATTAACTATGGATCTTTGCTTTCTTAAAGATCACTTTACTTAATATAAATAAGTAAGGTTAATAGCAACACAAGGATATAGGTATACACAACAGTACTTCAAGCACCCTACACGGAACAGTGAAATACTAACAAGGCAAGCGGAGAGTAAATACCTCAGATGTTATTCTATAGGCAACTTAAGACTGACTGAGTTTGCTTACTTAAAACCGAATGATTTATAGGAGAGGACTAATGCAATTCATTCATCCATTTATGACTCAATAACTCAAAAAGTATTCAACAAGATAGTCTGAAATTTAATGGGACAACTGGTCTATGTCCAGAAACCATTTGGTTGAATTTTTTTAGCAATCCATAAAAGGTCAAAGTCACTTATACCTCAGTGACTCAAAAAGTATTGAACCATATTGCATGAAACTTGGTGAGACGATCCAGTTACCAGTTAATTAGATTTTGAGAGAAAATGAGTGAAAATGGTGGCAAAGGTATCAGCTCCACCGAGTGCACATAATGTATCTTCTTATATATAATGAAGTACATACTAATTATAAAAAAAATAGTTCTTTTTCATCTTCCTATTCCTTTCGTCTTCCCTGTGGAACAGAAGAAACAGTGTGACGCCCTTGAAATAAAAGAAACAGTGTGACTACTTTGGAACTGAAGGAACAATGTGACGACTTTGGAACAAAAGAAACAGTGTGACAACTGTGAAACAAAAGAAACAGTGTGATGACTTTGAAACTAAAGAAACAGTGTGATGACTTTGAAACTAAAGAAACAGTGTGACGAATTTAAAACACAAGCAACAGTTTGACGACTTTGAAACAGAATAAATAGTATGACTACTTTAAAACAGAAGAAACAGTGTGACGACTTTGAAATAAAAGAAACTATGTGACGACTTCGAAACAGAATAAACAGTGTGACGACTTCAAAACAGAAGAATCAGTGTGACGACTTTGAAACAAAAGAAATAGAAAATGACTTTGAAACAGAAGAAACAGTGTGACGACTTTTAAACAGAAGAAACAGTGTGACGACTATGAAACAGAATAAACAGTGTGACAACTTTGAAACAAAAGAAACAGTGTGACGACTTTGAAACAGAAGAAACAATGTGAGGAAATTGTTATAGATGAAATGCAGTCTAATGTAGTTCCATAAGATTGAATGTTGTTGTATTTACTAAAATGTCACCATTTCATATTTTCTACATACTTATATAATATAGATATTGACTAAAATTCAGTACTACTTTCAGAGGAATTTACGACATGGAGAATTTTTTCTCGAAAGCAAATTTGTTGAAAGGGATACAAATATATCTATTTCTATATTTATTGTTGGAGCATTCCTTCATTACTTTTTTCAATCATTTATTTGAAATTTTTCCAGTCGACTGCAATCGTTGATTGATCTTTTGAAGCTTAGAATTGCATGTTTTAAAGCTGCTCACTAGATGTTTTGCTGGATTGCTATTGGAACACAAGAAACAACTGTATCTGTCCAATACTGTCAGAGAGAGAGCACCAGAATTGTCGAAAGAAAAAAGAAAAAAAAATACATATTAGTATAGTATAGTATATTTACAAATAATTATTCCCCTACGTTTAGAGGGAACATATGAGATTCTGTTTACTCAAAATACATTTACATATAATTCAAGTGAACTACTTGGCCCTATTTCGCCAATGGCTTTAAGCGATACATATTATTGTGTTACAGTGAGACACGACAATCTGAACATAACTATATTACGAAATAACAAGTTTACACTGAGAGAAATAATTTTTGGTCATCAAACAACACACTGTAGTTTAACTCATTGTGGGTTGATTATACTCTAAAGTAGTTAATTCTTGTTATGTGCTAGGTGTAGATGAACTACAGCATGTGGTTTAATTCTCTAGTCAGTATAAACGCACAAAATGTAGGTAAAATTTTATATTTCTGTGGTTAGCAATACGCATCATCTATGTCAGTACACCTTACCTACAATACAAATCAAAATTAAACTTGCATGTGGGTAAATTATTTTCCTTTTTCAGTATATATAACCGTCGTCTATGTAGTTAGAGTATTACTATGAAATTATTAATCACATGTATGTAAACTTAATGTAAATCAGGCGCGAAACTGGAGTGGCGCGTCAGTTTCAGTGAAATATCAAAGAAGGTAGGTGTGCAATTTGGTAGTAACCTTAATTTAATTTCAGCTATGTCCAGTGCTTAAATTTATAGAAATAGCTATATATATCAGAACATAAAATAGGCTAGAATAGTTTTCTGTGATCAATTCATTCTGAAAAATAGAAAATCAGCCTACCTATTTATAATAGGAAAAGATCCAAGGCCTCCAATACCTTGCAGCATAGCCTTTAGGCAGCTGACTATAATCTTTAGTTTGCTCAAGCCTCTACTTCTAGGGTGCTTGTATGTAATATAATCCTAATTACAATATAATATATTGGTGTAAACTTTTTGAAGTCTCTGTCAGACTGTCTGCCACAGTGTCACTTATAATTTCTGACTCTCTGCCCTGGCCAGATTGCAGAAACTGGTAAAGTGCTTTCCAAGAAATCTTCTATGTTTTCCTTCTCTTCTAAGAAAAATACATGTATATAAGAGAAGAAATCAATAACTGTTTGCACAGATAATGTTAAAATACAGACTGATGCCAAAGTAAAATTATGTGGTCCATGAACTCTCCAATTTTTTCACCAGTTCTCCCAGATTGTATTTGATGGTAAACTTGGTTGTTTTTTCTTTTCTTATAAATTAATATTCTTTATATATCACTATTTTGCCTTTAATATTGTGAGTGAGAATTGCTAAATCAATAATATTAGTCAGTTATCTAGTGCATGGAAGACTAGCCAATTGAATTAATTTGTTTGCTGGCTTTTTCAAGATTTTTTTTTTTAAAGTAAGAGTACCTAGTTCTGTGCACCACTTACAGACTAATAATTATCTTCTAAATTTCATAATTATCTCTGATGACTTGATTGTTCTGTTGGCAGTCTGCAGTATATGGAATATTTTTTATCCTTTTCTGTGAAAATTATCTTTAGGTTTCTTTTACTTTTATTTCAATGAGAAGTTGAGAACAATAATCAAAATAGATTTTTTTTGAGATTAGTTTCTATGGACTTTGATATACCTATGATGATCAGTTAATGGGATTTTTAAAATCCAGTGCATTTAATATATTCAATTGTAACCTGTATGCCAAATAGATATTTAAATAGTGTATTCTTTACTATCAAATATTTTAATTTAAACACCAGACTACTGAAACTGGTAAATTGTTCTAAAATTCTCTATTTCGCATTCTGTTTTCAACAAAATAAATTTAAATTGAAGAAAATAAGTATTTTTTGCACAGAAAATATTTAAAAAATTAATATTCAGCAGATTTGATTTGAGATAGCTACTTTCTGGCTCTTGGTGACTGAAATGCTCTCTGAAATCAACCTAAATTTCAGAATCTCCCACTGCTTCTATAGAATTTTAACTTTTTATAGATACCATGACTTTCATATGGCTCTTTTTCAGAGAAATATGATATGAATTTTTGGTAACAGTAGCTACAAAGTGATTGAAATTCAGTAGCTAGTACTACTTCTTTACATTTAATTCTATGTTGTCATCAATAGCTGCATGATAGCTAATTGATTATTTTTCTCATTCAATTATATTCATTCTCTGCTTTCAAATCTACTATATTTAATTCTAATTTAGAGAAGTCCATTGGATAAAGTAAATATGTACTTGCTGTTACCTAATCTAAGACTGTTTATATCTCTTGCGAATGATTATTTTAACAATTAAGTCAATTATCATTATATTCATTGTGAATTTTAGTTTTTTTGCTAATCATTGCTACATAGCTAGTCAGTAATTAGCCTTAATTTCTCAATTGTACTAACTATTCTCAACAATTTCCTAATTCCATATTTTTTGCAGACACCAGAGACATTCTAATGAAGACTTTTGGGGTGGCTTGCCTACTTTTGCTAACATCATCACAACAAGCGATTGAGGCCCACTACTGCTGATGTTGGTGTTAACTTTTAGAGGTAAGTTTCTGTAAGTCTTACCTATTTATTTGACTTCTAGTTAACTATGAATGGGAAGATCTTCATTAATCGATACTTTGTAATTTTCTTTTCAGTCATATGGCTAACTATTGAAGAGGATAGCTTGGCTAGAGAAGTAATCTTCCTTCTTAGTCTCATTCCAGCCACCCATCTTCAAAGTCTTCTGAAGTTGATCAATTTTATGTATCCTCTGATGATATTATGTTTTGGGTTTCAACACTTTTTGAAGGCGATTGATGTAGCATTTTAAACTATTCCAAGTTTTGAATTTTCAATATTGCAAGGAGTGCTGAAACATTTTTTTACTTTACTGTGAACATCATTGTACGATATTCTTTCAATGTTATGATATTAAAGCTCCATGCGTCACTGATTTGGTGAGTCGCTTTGAGAAATAGCTAGCTGTGAACAATTCAGTTCATGAACTACTAAATGACTTTTTATTTGTTTGGGTACTTAAATCTTGGAGCTACAAGGAAGCTTTATTTGAGCCTTTTTAAACATAACTATATATAACTTCTTCTTTAATCCTCGAGTTATAATCTAGTTACAGTTTCTCCTTTGATGGTGTGATCTCAAATTTAGTAATCTATTAAATGAGTATTTTATTCATGTTTAATAATACATAAATTGGTAACTTCTTCAATTTTTATAGCTTCTGAGAAACTATTATAATTTTCTACTTACTAATGTTTACCAAGTAATGTGTGTTTCTGAAATTGTTCATTTTATATTAAATGTAATTAATTAATTTTGAGTTTTATTACAATGATTTGTTAAATATGGAAAGATTTGCTAAATATCCAATATTGTATCTATTTTAACTAACTTAACAGAAGTATTATCACTCTATATTTAATAGTTAATCTTCATGCTGTATTATATATGAATTCTTATGGATTTGATTACTACAGTATTTTGTAATTGAGTGTAGCTAAATTAAACATTATCCAAGTGGCTAAAACAAAATGCATGTAGGTAAAATTGCTTAACGACTGTAGTTTGAAGGAATAGTTTATCAGTTAAAAATTCTTTTACATGAGGTTTGAATTGCATGCATGTTGGTAAAATAGACAGCCAGCTGTAGTTTAATTCATAAGCATGTAGGTAATGTTTAACCACAGCTGTGGTTTGAATTGCTTGCATGTAGGTAAAATAGACATTCAGCTGTAGTTAGAATTGTGATAGATGTAGGTAAGATAAAGTACATGCATGTAGGTAACATTACATTATAAATTCATGATGATTGATTCAAACCACAGCTGTGGTATGGTTTAAAAACGACCAACATTGTGGTTTGTTTGAAACTATATATAGGTTCGGTTAAGTACACTTTTCTTTCAGTGTATTGCTATGAATAAAACGAGATTAAATAATGGTATGGACTTATGATAATTTAAATTATAATCAGGATATTCTATTGATAGTTATTTTAGTTCAGAGTATCCCTTAAATATTCCCGCTTTAATAATTTCATAAAAGTCTTTATTAATATTTGATGGGACTTCAATACGGTGGGTATGAATTGCTTTTCCAGTATAAGACAGATGGACTCAATGATTTACAATTATTTAAAAATTAGTCACTTACGTCGCATTTCGGATCGATTTTTGCCGAAAATAATAATTGAAGTGTTCACTATCCGAATACTCACGGAAGTGTACATGCGAGCTCCAGATTCCATTTATCGTTTGCAATTTGTCCTTGGAAATTGTCTTTCCAATATGGAATTAATATACGTTAGGAATGGGAATAAACATTGTTCACTTAAATATGTAAGCCGAAATAATATACTGGACTAATGGTAAACTGTTGAATGTCGATGAATCATATATTAATATGATATAATTATAGAGAATGAATGGAATATAAAGCACATACTAAAATACCGAACGTTTAAATAGCGTTATGACGTTAAAAATGAAGGCATTTTAATTTTTTCATTTAGAGAGGGGAATATCATGTGAACTATATATTTCAAATATGTATAAAACTACGTATGTCTACACCGACCTCTGAAATAACATGTCTTTATCAATAGTTTTGAATTTAAAGAATTGCTTACATCCTCTTTTTGAACCTTCATTCTAATAGTCCGTTAAGATACCATCTCAAATACATTATTTGATGCTAGTTCAGTATGCGATCTGGAGAGAATTTATTGCCAAATATAAAGGATAGAGGTATACAAAATACAAAATATAATAAAATTGTATTTCATAATGAAAAAAAGTGCTTACATAATATAATATTTTATTAAAAAAAAATTATAAGCATGGAAACACATTTTAAAAAAATAACCATTTAAATAATCACTTATGAGAAGTAATTTACATATTAACTACATCCTACTAAACCTATATGAATATAATGTAAAATAGGCAATCAATTATATATTTGATTATATACTATATAGCTCTAATGAATTTTTTCTACTTTGAATGCATGTTAACAATATCAGACAAGTTATATCTCGTCTATGTATATTGTTTGTTTTGTATTACAGATACTTAAACAGAATAATTATCATATTAAAATAAAAAATACTAATGCACCATCAGATCACATAAACCTCCCAGATCGCATATCGAACCAGGGCCCATTCTATTTGTACCTATAGGTAGGGGAAAACCGGGAGCATTCGGACAGAGGTATAGTTCGGACAACTCGTTTAAACATGTTCATAATTATTGGATTCTAAACTTATTACAATAATTGAATGGGTGCAACGTGCTAACAGTCAGTAATTTGAAATATCCAATGCATAGAGTTAGCGTGTCGCCCACGAGGTGTAATTAACAGTTTTCTTCAATATTGATGCTATTTTTCAGGATTCAACTGGATCGTGTGTGGACTATATGAATACGAAACCGATTCACAATCTCAAAGGTATGAATTATATTGATATTGCCCCAAGCAACCATGTCAACTTGTGCCAACATGGGCACTAGATGGTTAGATGGGCAAGAGATGGCAGATTGAAAAGTAGCCTAGAAATTACATGGGGATAATCTGGTTTTCCATTCTCATGGAATGTTACCTTGGGAGAAGGTTGGATCAATGTGGCGAATCCGTCCCACAGAATTGTCATATTGGCCCAACCTGATTACTATATAGCATATCAACATTATATGGCCGAAACTTGATAAACATATTGGCAACATCTTGGGCGAAGATGGTTTAAACTTAACAGTCCATGCTGTCACCATGTTGGCCCATTTTGCAAATAACCACACAGTACCAATACGATTTGTACACCTAGTGCCAACATGAGCCCCATTGACTTGTGTTGCTTGGGGCGCATGTCATATTTGGTGTGTCAAAAATAATACGAATGAAATAAAAAATATGGTGATGTTTTAAATTTTGAAGTGTCATATGGGATGAATCAGACACTTCTGTTGAGGTTGGTTCGGACAGTGTGCGAATTTTCCGTGTGTCCGATTGAGCCCAACATAGTAATTTATTAATGTAATTCTTATTAAAATGGACATTAAGATCTTGAAATTAATTATTTTAATTAAAATAGCATTCGGTCGTTTCCAACATTTTATATTACTGTTTTTATTTTACAGATTGACGATCGTAATCATGCCTTTTCATTATAACAGGAAAACTGATAGAAGATGTAATTTACTAACGTTAGTCAATTCCAATAAAAAGGAAATAGTTATACCCAAATTATACAGACAAAAGTTGTACCATTTGTTTTGATATATAGCTACTAAATATAAGAATAATTTCACAGTGATTACTCATGAGCTATCTATATTTTGTTGGAGAAAATGTTGTTTGTTGGAGAACAATAATTATTATGGTAAAATTTCAAATACAATTAATTTTTATTTCTGTGAATAACAAATCATGGTTTATTTCCATTAAATTCGTTGGTCCAAATTCAATCCTATCGTTTGATTACCCAAATTTCCAATGTTTTAACCATATTTATGGTGTCCGAATCATCCTCAAAGCATGTCCGAAGTTTCCCCTCTAGGAATGAGCGTTCGGACACTTGAAAACCCTCTTACATTTGGACTTATAACTTTCGAATGAAGATTTAAACTGTAAATCAGTCTCAAAAAAAAATTGAAATAAACAACTTTATGTACCCACAGAAATCTTTAAATAGTAAAATTCTTATTGGTTTATGGATTATTGAGATTTTAACAAATACTGTCCGAATTCTCCCGGTTCTCTTTTATGTTATTCAACATGTAGTTGTAGCTGTTTGATTAACTGTTTGTAAATTGTTTAAACTATAGCCCTAAATGGTATCGGCCCTTGTCTTTGGACTTGTGTCTCTGACAGATCCGCTCTTGACTTTGAATCGCTAACAACCCGCATAACGCACTAACTTTTCCCTCTTTTTGATTATCTGTATTAAGATATATTTGTTGTTATTTTTGAGTTTCTAGAGAACCAAGGAAAAACAGTATATGATAAAAATTGAAAGCAAAATATTATAAAAAAAACAAATAGTAGAAAGAATACCGTATGGTCCATTTCATCATATAACTGAGTGAAACTAAAAAGGGCTCTACGGTCCTTAGACATATGGACAAATTTTTCTTGTGATATATTTCAATATTCCTCTAAATATCATTTTAAATCAATATCCTTCACAAAGATAAACAACCAGTATGTATTTATAATAATCTAAGTACCTACAATGATACATTTTACCTATATTGTATTACCAATTCTATTACATAACTAATTCAAATATTTTATCTCATGTAGAATCAAAGGGACAAGAAAAGTTACATAAAATATGATTACAGTCAATAGAGTCATTTTAATTCCTTCAATTATTCATTATGTCAATTCAATCAGAGTGAATTACTGAAGATACAGTTGTGGTCAGGTTCACAACAGAGATGAATGTGGCATTTCATGCAGTACATTTTGATTTTACCTTTACATCCAAGAATTTTGCAAGTGCACCTTTCAGAAAACTTCGCTTGAGAGTGTATGTAATAAAGTCTTTCGCACATCTTGTTCAGGAATTCCTTCGTTGCTCTTCCTGTTCATTAATCTTTATTGATTTTTTAGAGATTCATGAAATTCATGGCTGTTCCTGTAGCAATGATAGTGTTCTTGTATGGCATCATCAGTGATTTTGCTAATCTCTGTTTGAATCGCCATAATAAATATTACTTCATATTCATCTTGAGCACGTCGTTATATAAACCAGCTACTGACAATCGCGACAACCAGAAGTTGAAAAATAAGTATAATGTAATGTATTCATTCGATTTGTGTATTTTTCTGAAATAAAGTGTAAAATTGATAATATAAGCCAACATCTTCAATGTGTTGATTATACTCTCTCTAACGACTCTACCGTAACTGACCCAAAAACCATAGCTAATACGATTAATAATTATTTTTCTACTATTGGTGTGAGTATTGCCAGCTCTTTTAATTCCACAGGTAATAATTATTCACAGTATTTATTAGGAAACTTTCCAAACTCTTTTTTCCTTGCACCAGTAGGCTACCGTGATATACACTCTACTATAATGTCTCTTAAAAATAAAAATTGTAACATTGATAATTTACCTGTTACTATTCTTAAACAAATTTCCTTTATAATTTCTCCTGTATTGGAATATCTTGTAAATTTCTCTATCAATCGTGGTACATATCCGGATTGTTTGAAAGTGCCCAGGGTTGTGCCCGTATATAAAGGGGGTAATGAATTGGATGTTTCAAATTACAGGCCTATATCGATTTTAAATGTATTTTCCAAAATTTTGGAAAAGATTGTGCATAAACAACTTTATCATTATTTTGAACATAATAATATTTTAGATGATTCACAATTTGGATTTAGAAAAAATAAGAGCACAACCCAGGCTCTATTGAGACATACAAACTATATTTATGAGTCTCTTGATAATGATAAACTTTCATTCTCGTTATACTTGGACTTAAGGAAAGCTTTTGATTCTGTTGACCACGAAATTTTGTTGGGAAAATTATCACATTATGGGATTAGGGGGATACCGCTTGAATGGGTCCGTTCATATTTAACAAATAGATATCAATATGTTGCCATTGATGATTATTGTTCTGATTTGCATCCAATAACACATTCGGTACCTCAAGGAACTAATTTAGGACCCTTGTTGTTTTTGATATATATTAAATGATATTTCTGCAATTTCTGATTATTTTAGTTTTACTATGTTTGCGGATGATTGTCCATTGTCAAGAAATTTTAGAAGAACTGAATTATTAACTGTTCACCATCTTATTAATAATAATCTTAAAAAAAATTCTGATTGGCTCAGTTCAAACAAAATAATGCTCAATTCTGACAAAACAAAATATATTATGTATTCGTATAGGGGTAATCCTGATCTTCATCCTATTAAGATTGGTAATCGTGAAATTGATAGGGTTAACTTTGTGAAGTATTTGGGTGTCTTTTTGGATAACAGACTTCGCTTTGAATACCCGGTTAATTCAGTTTCCGTGAAACTGTCACGTGCAGTTGGGATGCTGTTTAAACTGCGTAGTTTTTACCTTATTGATGTACCCAGGCGCTTATATTATAGTTTTGCCCATCCACACCTGCTCTATGGAATAGAGCTGTGGTTTGCAACTGCGGCCTATCTTTCTAGGAAACTCATGATTCTTCAGAAGAGAGCAGTTAGATGTGTGAATGGACTGGAATATTCTGCACACACTGAAGCTGCCTTTCACACTATGAAGCTATTGCCATTGGAAAAATTGTATGAAGTTTGTGTCTGTATTTATATGTATAAAACTATAAAGATTGTTAATTATGATTGTATTATGTTAAATAAACCTATTACATTTGATGTAAACCATAATCATTTGACTAGGTATAGATATAAATATGTTATTCCTTGCTTCAGAAAAGCAACAACCCAACGATGTATACTGTACAAGGGTGTGGTTATTTTGAATAGAGTATCAGATTTAATTAGTGGCAGTTCTGTAAGTACATTCAGAAGAATGTTACTCAGAAGGTCTCTTTTGCGGTTGAGTGATACATGATGTGATCAGTAGCGCATTACTCATAGCTCTGCTTTAAATAAAAAAACCTTCATTATTCATGTTCTTATTATTTAATTTTTTTCTCTTTTTTTTCTTCTTTTTCTCTCTTACTGTTTTTCTTTTCTTTTAATGCCCAAGAACCAATCAGGCTTAATATGGGCCTTACTACTCATCTCTTTGTACTGTATATTTATTTTGCATCTTATTATGATATATGTGCCTCTCGATCCCAGCACATATGTCAGATGTATGGGAGTAGTTTTGAATAAAATCGTTGAAATCTTTGAAATACTTGGTATTGGAACATTCACGTACTGCTTGTTCTTTATGTCAAATATTTGTAAATATTTGTTGGGAAATAATTTTCAAAACTTGATGATAGACATCAGGCTTCTTAACCCTAATGAGTTTGAAGTGTGTTTTTTAGACACATCTTTTTTAAATTACTTTATATCTTTTATGTTATTCGTTTAAATTTACTGGCCTTTTTTGACTTAGTTCCTACTTGAATACCAAATATATTTTTGAATTTGAAAATTTGAAAATTTAAAATAAATTACGCATCGTTGTAAATCCCCGTAAATCACGTAAATTATGGAATTAATTGTACTTTGGTGACGTTTGGCAACCTAGAAATACAGTTTGATTAGCCAATACGCACGAATTTGTCCACATTTTCATCAAGTACAGATACATTCGCGAGCTGTGATTGGGTCACACTCTGCCCAATCACAGATCTGGTCTCTCAGTTACCAATGTATTAAATACTGATGTAATTATTTCTCCTCATATGTTCGATATTTTTACTTGAAATTTGGTACACATTAGTCTAGTATATATAATAACAACTTGTAAAAAATACAGCACCGTAGGTTTATGAATAAGGGATGTGTTTTTTTAACACATAGTCAAACTCTCCCGTTGATTTCGACAGTCGAACTCATTAGGGTTAATTATCATGTCATTTCAATGACAAAACAGTTGCATTTACCAGTTGCAGTTTTCCATTCTTCAGAGTACCCACATCTTTCTGATTACAGTTTCATGTTGGTAAATTCTCTTTCTTGGATTGTGCCATATATCAAAATTTTTGGGCTGGCAACGTGATTAATTAATTGTATGGATGTGAACCAGTTCTTACATTTCGCCAGCTTATCATTGCTATCGACCTTTGTTCAAGCTCATTGGTTGAATTTATCTTCTTCATGTGGTGGTTGAATATACTGTAACAGTCAAATTCAAAGGTTCATTTGATTCTCAAATTCGTTCTCACTGACAGATTGGAATTGGAATTTTTAGATTTTGATAATCATCATGTGATATATCCCTAAGTCACTTGAGTAAGTTATTGCAGTTACTTTCTTTCTATGCATGCTTAGTATATTTATACGGGAGGGATAGAAGGATTTTTATTTTCGAGAAAGAAAACATGTGAATAAAGATAAATCATCTGGAAGATTGATCAATTTTCTTGAAAATTGAATTTAACATGTAATATAGCATGCATTGAATAAAACTAAAAATATAGCAATCCATTAAAAAGTATCTATCCATGAAAAAGTTTAAATTACTGAATAAATAATACTACAGGACATTTTGACCTCATGTGATTGAACAGACAGTGGGGTCCTCTGTAGATTCATCTTTTTGTGCGCTCAACCGGTCCATACCAAAGTGAAAATAGGAGCAGGTTCGCGGCAGTGGTTATGCTGATCAGGGTAGTATCCACAGCAGCCAGAGAGAAGCGAGAGCGCTGCTTGGGAGCCAAACTAACCGATTTGGGAGATAATTCTACTGCGGCGTAACTTAGCAGAACTATTCTGACCACCTGTTCCTACTTGCCTAGCGAGCTGCCTAACTTCGGGTGCGCAGCTATATGCCACGACTGTAATTTTATATTACTATTATAACAGATTTGGCTAAGGTCCGCGTATCTGCAGTTAGGCAGCGCGATAGGATAATAGGAGCAGGTGTCCAGAGTAGTTCTTTGCAGTTACACCGGAGTATAATAAGCTCCCAAAGTGGTCAGTTTGGCTCCCACGCTGCACTCTCGCTGCACCATTGCTGCCGTGGTGACTACCCCGATCGGCTAAACCGCTGCCTCGAACCTGCTCTTATTTTCAATTGGGTACGGTCCTCTTTAGAAATATGTCTATAATTTCATAACTATTGAATATTAGAGTCAAACTTGTCAGGCTAATTGTTCACTAATATACATGTACTAATGATAGAATTTACATTAGTAATATTTTAACTGGTTTGTCTTCAATAAATGGTCAAAAATTGAGTTATTACCCAGTTAAAACTCGTCGCAGTATAGCGGACATGTTACTGTAATTTACGGCAGTCTCAGCATTTCTAAGCAGCATTCAGCAGATAATCTCTGCGTTCCACAAATGTTTACCGCGACCTATGGAGGCCACGGCAGTATAAGGACGAGATAATCTGCGGAGGTTTGACGAGTTATTATCAGCATAAAACTCTGGAAAACAGAGCACAGAAAATCTCATGCAGAGTTTATAGTCAATAATATTGGCTAATATCTCTAGAGATTGAAGCACCATATTCCAACAAATTAATTTAAACAAAAATACAACTTCTTTATCGATAGTTTAGCTAATAATGACAATAGCTTTAATTAATTAATTGGTGGATAGCCTTAATATAAAATATACATTAATCACTATTGTTCTCGGTCAGGTATTATTATCTGGCATATATTACTCACTACTTAGGTATGGTTTGGCTCATTCAGTTTTATAAATAAATCTATTGTTACCTAATATTTAGTAATTTTTATGCACTTTTTTATTTCTCATTTGTCAGAGGGAACCACTAAAATATTTCAGAGTAACACTTATAGAAGATCAAAGCAATAGTGAAAGCTGAGATGGATGATATCAGGCTTTATCAGAATACAGTTTTTTCTGTATCTTCTCACTGAATGAACTAAAACAGCTCTCATCAGACTCAGACATCAATCATGTAGGTACGTACATGTGACTGAGAATCGTAGTTACAGAAGACATTCTTAAATAATTTCCGTAAATATCAAAGTGCTGATGCTTGATTATAGTTAAAATGATTTATAAAGATAAATTATAAACATACTAAACTACCATTGCATATCATGTTTTCTATTTATAAGCTATTAGGTAATTATTTACCCTGATATAGGTTATTATTTGTTGAATTAAACTTTTGGCATGTGAGATTATATAAATCATATCATATATGGAATATATAATGACATTCTTATAAGCAAAATGACATAGGCCTAAGTTTAATAAGTTTACTCCAATATGTATATTGTATATAGTGCATGCTGCATATATATAGTTAGTATAGAAAATTAATTTTGTATCATCTAACGACGATTCAATATTATAAGTAAAATAATTGCAATAACTAACCAGTTAACATTATATACTAATATCAATATTACATTCATCATGTATTGTGTTCTTCATCAGCGCCATTTCAATAGGTATATTGGAATACAAGAATACCTAATAACACGAAATCATAATTGAAAAAATCAGTTATTCTTAATAATTATTTAAAATAAAATCATTTCCATGCTAAAATTATTGAAAACAGGGTTGCAAAACGAAATATATAGAACAATGTTGTATAAAAAGTTATACGTTCTGAAGAAAAATATAGGATTTTTTTTATTGAGAACCATTGAACTGCCGTTTTTTGAATAGTTTTTAGTTTAAATATGGTTCTGTGGCGATTAAATGTTTTAAGTTAATAATTTATTGGTGAAAGTGGAATTGTGAATCTATTAGGTGTATAATATTTAAGAACTCAGTGGTTAATGTATCCTATTGAAAAAAAAATTAGCCAGGCTATATAATATAGACTACCTAGTGTACTATAGCTAATTTGTACTTTTTTGGGGTTTTTGCCCTGGTTTAAATTCATTACCTATTAGGTGCCTACTCATGGCACCAGTTATCTACCTAACCATAAATGATTTTTTACCTTCCTATGTATAATGTACTAGTACATATCAAAAAGACACTGTAACTTGTACTATAAGAAATTCATGTGACAATGACGCCTATCGGCCTATGTCCCAGTTAGACTAGTTACTCCTACTGTGACTTTGAGTTCCATAGGTTACAGCTAGTGAGCTAGGTACGGTGCTACATATCTATGCAGCAGCTCTTATAGCCACTGCGGCCACAGGCAACATATGTTATAGAGTACCTATGTCAGTTAAAGGCAATTAGTTGGCTTCCATTTTAAATGGTCCACTCGCCTATATTGATACGTTTCTAAAAGCTGAGCGACACACCAGATTACAGCGCATCACTGTACGTTCTATTAGATAGGTAGATTGAATTATGATTTATGATATCTAATCTATATATGGAGTGAATTTGATGTTTTTTTTCAAATTTATGTCCTATGGACTGATGGTACCTGAATCCACAACCAGTCTGTATTTGGTGCAGAAAATTCCACTGACTTTTTCAAAAAGATGAAAAATATTCACCAACATATTTGAATGATTAAAAATTAATGTTAACATAGGAATAAATAGCTAAAATATTATATAATATTATTTTCGAAGGAGAAAAATTCATCTGATAAGTCGGTGGAATTTACCATGAAATACAGTCTGGGGATTAAGGGAGATAGATATTTGCTCGACTAGGTATATTGAATTTTCTCGAATAATTTTGAATTCATTCCTACCTATATTAGCTATATTTACCATGATTTTACTTTGATCATAAAAAGAGATCTCTGTATACAAAGTATGCCAGTTAAAGCTAATCAAATGACCCTCAGCCTTTTATTTGTAAAGGTCAAATCTCAGATACTATGTCTAATTGGCTTAACATTTTGATTTAATACCTATGTTCCCATGTTAATTTGGCATGAAATTTTAAGAAATGAGCCAAAATTGACCTGGCTCAGAATCTTTGTGAAATTTTGACTCAAAATTGGCGTACAATCGGCCAGCCTCTTGAACATGGCATTATGATAATTATTCAGATTATATAATGATGCATCTTGACAGTTTCAATATATACAATAATACAGGTATCTATTCTCATGTAAATTTTGGCATTAGCTACATTTAAAAAGAGACAGCGTAGTTTTAAAATTTAGATAAATGGAGCAGTAAAATTAGTTTAGTTTTGCTAGAAACCTTTTTTGCCGAGGGACACTTATTTCTGCCGGAGGTCATTCATTTTTGCTGGAAATCACTTATTTTGGCCGGAGGTCACTTATTTTTGCTGGAGGTTACTTATTTATGCCGGAGGTCACTTTTTTTGCCGGAGGTTACTTATTTTTGCCGGAGGTTAATTATTTTTGCCGGAGGTCACTTATTTTTGCCGGAGGTAACTTATTTTTGCTGGAGGTCACTTATTTTTGCCAGAGGTCACTAATTCTTGCCGGAGGTCACTTATTCTTGCCGGAGGTCACTTATGCCCCAAGAGACTTTTTTTGCCGCAAACGACCTTCTTGTCGCAAGAGACATTTTTGCCGCCAGGTACGCACGACTCTTTTTTTCACACATGTTACACACCTATTTAATTATATAATCAATTCTTCTATTAGCAACATGTGTAAATTATAAGTGCATGCTCCTATTACAACTTGAAGTAATGCACTTGAGTAGAAAAATAGTGCTTAAATCATAGTTCAGGGATGGTATGTTTCTGTTATTTGATCATGATGGCCATACTTGGAAAGATGATGCTGGATGGTTATTATATACTATATTATTCAGAGTCAAAATCCTTGATCACTCACCAGTGTCATTGTCTATAGAGTCCTTTGACTAATAAGATATTTTTCAAAGTATCTCAAATTGTCAGATAATCCAAGAAACTTTGAGAGATATTTGAATTTAAAGCATATTTTCCCCATATTGACATGCTCAAACTCATTAATGTTTAGGAAATTAAATATAAATTTAATTTTTATATCATAGTATGGAAGTGGCTAATATCACTCCTATTTATCTAGACATCTGGTGTTCTATCAGTTATCTACCTCTGTTCTTCGTGTTAATTTTCATATTTATTTTGAGTGTGATCATTATTAAAGAATTAGACATAGCTAACTCAAATTGTGAGTTTGATTATGATAATCTGTATTGCTCTCTCTGGATAATGTTACTAACTAGGCTATTTTTATATACGTATGTTATTAAATTTTTTTTATTATATTTTTGTCAAAACTAATGTTTTTTTTCATGAATATAATTATTCAATACATTCCAAAAGGAAAAGTGATAGAGGAAAAGTTTGAGAAAATTGGTTTACATTGAACAATCAAGGATTTTATTCAGTTCAAACTATAACATGTCTTTAGATGATGAAGAGGACATGATGCTATTCAATATGAAGTATTGGGTAAGTTCAGCTCTCTTTTTTCAATATTGAGTAAAATAATTGACACAATGGAATTTAGTCTAGAGATGCACCGATACCATATTGGTAACCGATACCAGTACCAATTACAATTACTTTAAATTTCTTGTAACCTATAACAAGTCCGACACCAGTTATTTTTTTTAAAGAATGATATTCAAGCCAAAGACACCAAAAATATTAGTTCTATGTATGTAGGTATCTGTAGTTAAATTTACCGATAATTTATAAAGTTTCACATATAATGATGTATCTTGGTCTTTACAATATTCATGGGATAGGATTAGGTAGCTACATAGGTATTTTTATAACTAAGATTGTTGCCTAGGTGTTTTCAAGTAAACTACCTATGCAATAATACATCATGACTTCATAATAATGCATTGGCTAACATCAGAAGTGCGCTCCAAAGGTGCCACTTGTTCAGTGTAGTACCTATTAGCTAATTTCATTCGTTAGAACATTTTTGTGTTATTGCAATTAGGTACAGTGTACCTATCGATGTAGTACAGTGTACCTATTGAAGTAGTACAGTGTACCTATCGATGTAGTACAGTGTACCTATTGAAGTAGTACAGCGTACCTATTGAAGTAATTCAGTGTAGCTATTGAAGTAGTACAGTGTACCTATCGAGGTAGCACAGTGTACATATCGAGGTAGTACAGTGTACCTATCGAGGTAGTATAGTGTATATATCGAGGTAGTACAGTGTAACTATCGAGGTAGTACTCTACCTATCGAGGTAGTACAGTGTACCTATTGAAGTAGTACAGTGTACCTATTGAAGTAGTCCATTGTACATATTGAAGTAGTACAGTGTACCTATTGAAGTAGTACAGTGTACCTATGGAAGTAGTACACTGTACCTATTGAAGTAGTACAGTGTACCTATTGAAGTAGTACGGTGTACCTATTGAAGTAGTACAGTGTACATATTGAAGTTGTACAGTGTACCTATTGAAGTAGTACAGTGTAACTATCGAAGTAGGTAGCACAGTGTAACTATCGAAGTAGGTAGCGCAGTGTAAATCTCGAAGTAGGTAGCGCAGTGTAACTATCGAAGTAGGTAGCGCAGTGTAACTATCGAAGTAGGTAGCGCAGTGTAACTATCGAAATGGGTAAAATGAAACAAAATGAATAGAGAATACCTAATTCAGGTACGATAGTATTATAAAAATAGTATCTTGATTTCTTCCAATCGTATATCGGATGAACATATGTATATGCTATTAATGTTCAATTGAAAACTAATACCAATATATACTACCTAACTTGAAAAAGTAATTGGTATCGGTAATATTTGAATTATTTTTTGGGATCCGATACCAATTACCAGATACTCATAAAAGTATCGGTGCATCTCTAGTTTACATGTTCCTAGGTCTTTAGAATGTTCATGGAATAGGATTGTTGCCTAGGTGTTTACAAGTACACTACCTATAAAATAATGCATCCTAACGTCATAGCAATATAACGATTCATTGTCTAACACGTTAAAAGTTCACTGTACACTGTACAGGTGTTACTTGCTCAGTGCAATACCTATAAATTTCATTTGTTAGAAATTTTTTGTTTTATTGCAATTAGCTACATTGTACCTAGTTTCGAACTACAGTTTACCTAGTTTCGAACTATAGTGTGCCTAGTTTTGTATTACAATGTACCTAGTTTTCTACTACAGTGTTCCTGGTTTTGAACTACAGTGTTCCTAGTTTTGAACTTCAGTGTGCCTAGTTTTGAACTACAGTGTACCTAGTTTTGAACTTCAGTGTGCCTAGTTTTGAACTACAGTGTACCTAGTTTTGAACTGCAGTGTGCCTAGTTTTGAACCACAGTGTACCTAGTTTTGAACTTCAGTGTACCTAGTTTCGAACTACAGTGTACCTAGTTTCGAACTACAGTGTACTTAGTTTCGAACTACAGTGTACCTAGATTCGAACTACAGTGTACCTAGTTAGTTTCGAACTACAGTGAACCTAGTCAGTTTTGAACTACAGTGAACCTATTTTTTTTTAATTCATAAATTCATAAATTCTTTATTCAGAAAAAAAGTGTCATAAAATATAATGCACAAAATTAAAATTCTAAACAAGAGCCCGAATAAGCCGAAGCTTCTAGGGCAACCTAACTAAAAAAAATTAAAAAATCCAATAAGACCTAATAAGTACAACCAGAGTGAAAAAGAAATACATATAGCTTTGAACAAGGAGTTTTTTGAGTTTATTCTTGAATTTATTAACAGATGATTGTTGTTTAAAATCGGGATTCAGATCGTTCCAAAACTTCAGGCCGACATATTCTATTGAATGTTGTGATTTGGATTTTGAAAACACTGGTTTATTTTTTATTTAAGACCCTCTTGCGCGAAAAAACTGACCAATACGATGACACTGACTGAAAATAACACAAGTGTTAGAAACATGAAAATAAGAAAAAAGAACAATGTGAAATATAATGAGAGGTCCAGATCCGTATCAATAACTTAATTCAGAGGTTGATGAAATATATATGAGACATTATTTATTCAGTGAGGTCTAGCATAAATGATGCTGCTTCTGCATCCTTGTTTTACACCTTGAAACACTCTTCTTTATCCATCTGTTCGTTGAAATTTTTGTCTTCTTCTAAGCTGCGCTTCTTAATACATGTTACCTATTTCGATGGAGGCATCTGAAAAAATCCTTTATTCTGGTGACGGTAACATCAATCTGATGCATCCACTTATCACTTATCTTTTCGGAAAGCAATATTTGCTTGTGAAAAAAAAACTCAATCACTGCATACTTCCATTTTTGCCGCTTTATTCTCCTCACATATGCCTTCATGTTCATCATCAGTCGGCTCTATCACTACCAGGCGGTAAATTGAAGTTAAATTTATAATACGAGAAAAGTGGACATGGCAATCGCCAAACAGGTCAGCCGATTTTTTGCGCGGGAGGGTCTTTAAAAAATAGACGATTCATTTCTATTATAGGAAATATTCCAGTCGTAGAATCTACAATCGGCAGATCGATCGTCTATTATTGTAAATTATTGAAAATATTGACCTTATTTTATGGTAAAATATCATAATTTCAGTCAATATCATTGTCTAGTGTCTGAGATAGACTCTAAGTTTTTCTATTTTATGATAAATTACTATTGTTTTTTCGTGTAATCATTTCTTGTCGTATATGATTTCATTTTTACCAATGACTATAATCACCGATTGAAAAACGACGATCTGTTATCATAATTTTCTGAATGAAATAATAAATTTGATATACACAGTAGTGGCCAAAATATAAGGGTATGCAAGAACAAGTTATCAATTTCATAAAAATTACAGAATACACATTGTTGAAATTTTGCACGTATTTTCATATAGAGCTCACATTAATTCTTATGAAATTTCAAACCATTTGGACAAATATCCTAGCAATAGTTCGATATTTCACCTTAAATAATAAAATTAGCTCTGGTCAAAAGTTAAGGGTAGCCAACATAAACTTTGAAATATTCCTGGATATTGACTATTATTTAATACTTTGTGAATAATTCTTTCCTACATCACTTCAATACATCTTCTGACACAAAATTATACTTATTTTGTACAATATGAAGGAGTTATCCATCTTCCATTCATCCTCAAGAAATGTCCACAATTTTTCCACATTTGTTGGGTTTCTTCACTGAGTACAGTCTCCAACTGGGGTTACCAGAGATTTCAATTGCCATATGAAGGTCCGAAAGAATTGGGCAACATATTGTGGCTCAGCATAAGCAGTATGGACTTGTTGATACCAAACTGAAGAATGGTAGACTTCCCAAAGTAACGCCGAGAGAGGATCATGCAACTCTTCAAATAAGATTGGAAGATAGTTTTAGTACTTATGGTCAAATTTTTCGTGAGTTAGGTGTCATGTACGGTGCAACGGTGTCCCTATCTACTCGTTGGCTTCAACTTCAACAAGTTGGATTAAATTTATTCGTCCCTGCATCGAAACTTTCAATCTCTAAAAAGAACCCGAAAGTTTTACTTGTGTTTTGTTATGAGCATTGAGCAATGAGAATATCGTTTGGTCGATTGACCAGTTGTTGAAAGTACATTTATTAATGAATGAAAGAAAATTAAAAATCTTCGGTTCTAATGGGTAAGTACGAATCAAACGTAAAGTTGAGAAAAAGTTATCTCTGAACTGCGTCAAGAACACAGTTAAGTTTGGAGGTGGTAGTGTGATCGTTTGTAGATCATTTCTTTTGCTGGACCTGGTCTCATTATTCTTATGTACGGAGGTGATATTGCAAAGGTATAAAACATCTCCTTCGTCAACTTACTCTCCCCTATCAGCAATCAGCTGACTTTCAACCACCGAATTTCATTCAGGACAACATACCTTACCTATCAGATAAAAGAGTTAGGACCCTATTAGAAAATGAAGAAATCGTTCAAATAAGCTGGTCTTCACAGAGCTCTGACCTCAATCAAAATGAATTGTTTGAATAATAATTGGAGTCAGTACTCATAGAAGAAACAAACCAAATGTGAAATAATTATGGACATTTATTGAGGACAAATGGAAGATGGATGACTCCTTCCTTTTGTGAAAAACTAGTAAAATTTTGTTGCAGAAGATGTATTGAAGTGATATAGGAAAGACTTATTCACAAAGTATTTAGCTAATAGCCAATATCCGAGAATATTTCAAAGTTTATGATGGCTACCCTCAACTTTTGACCAGACTAAATTTATTGTTTGAGGTGAAATATCGAACTATTACTAAAATGTTTGTCCAAATGCTTTGAAATTTCATATGGATGAATATGAGTTACATATGAAAATACGTGAAAAATTTCATAAATGTGTGTTCTGTACTTCTTATCAAATTGAAGATTTGAATTTCACAAGAGTTCCAAGTCTGTAAATTATTTATTTAAATAATAAGGATCAATCACCAAAATAACTTTACCAGCTGAGATCATTGTTTCATTGTATGATATCTAGCCATGATACTCCAGATCCAATTTTCTCAATAATCTCTCCAGGTACCCAAAATCAGTTTATCCAAGGACTTAAGAGGTTTAATTACTCTCGCTATAGAAAAATTTAAGACGGGGTGCAGGACGTTGAACGGGGGACATCAAACGTCTTGCAAAAATCTAACCCTTGCCGTTTGCACAGGGGTCACTCTCTGTCCGACGTCTAATCCTGCATCTTGCAAACGTGGGACATAGAGGATAATTCACATTTTCCGCATCAAATCCCACTTCATTTTCGAGACGTGGGACCCACGTGGGACACAGTCCGGATGTCCCTCTCTATCCCTCTTCTGTTAAAAACTGATTTCGGTTAATTGGGCTATATACCATTGCGCTATTACCCATATATAAGAAATCAAAGAGAAATAGGTTATTCTATCACTATTTTCTGCTTTTATTTTATGAAGCCTCATTATAGTGTATATCTCTTTATATCAATTAGTTTACTGTTACACATTGTAATATAAAATAAAATGAAATGAAATGTAGTGCTGTTTCTGAGACGCGAACTCTCAACCTGTTGTCGTCTATTGTCTTATACTCTGCGAGACTGCGACGCCATCCACTCAGCCATCAAGGATATGGTGAAAAAAAGATTGCGAATAATCTTTATTCATTGTATAATGTATATGAATAAAGTATTTGAATATATTAACTTTGCAAATTTGTGGAAGGTTATATTTTACCCCAGCATTTATTTATTTATCATCTTGTTATTCGCATACCTCAAAAAGTTTTGAACCAAATTGCCTAAAATTTGATAGGCCGATTGGTCAATATTGAGGAATCATTTTGTTAAATTTTGGGAACGATCGGATCAAAGATCAAGACCATTTCTAACTAAATAACTAAATAAGATTCAACCATATTGACTCAAATTTGATGGAACGATTGGTCATTATCCAGGAACCACTTGGTAGAATTTTGGGAGCACTCTGGTCAAAGGTCAAGGTCATTCATAACTGAATAACTCAAAAATGATACGTTTAAATCATTGGTTCACTGAATGAGCCCACGTAGCAAAATTTATTGGGACAATATTGCCCCAATATTGTGTCCAATATTGAGGCAATATCAATCCCAATATTGCCCCAATACTCGGATTTGTAATCTTGGGGCAATATTGTGTACAGTGTTGTCCCAATATTAACCACAATATTGCCCCAATATTGGGGTGATAATGAGACAGTATTGCCCCAATATTGGGACAGTATTGTCCCAATATTGTATATAAGTACTACACAATATTGGGGCAATATTTTGTACATTATTTCCCCAATATCGACTACAATATTGCTCTAACATTGGGACAGTATTGTATTTAATTACTACACAATATTGTGGTAACATTGGGTTTGTTATTACTCCAATATTACCATAACTTTGGGGCAATATTTAATACTGACCAGTATTGTAGTTAAGTATTACACAATATTTAAAGTGAGAGACCAATCATCTTGTTTTTGATAATATGAAGAGCTGTAACAATGTTGAAATTAGATAAATAATGAAAAAAATGGTAGCTATTTAAAATAATTCAAAAAATATAAATATTGATGGATTCAAGTAAGTAATTCATGTTGCAATACTTACACTTATCAAGTGAAATATATCTAGCGATGTGTGTTTTCATGAAGAAACTGCTTGTAGTTCAGTTAAGAGATGTACACAGATAACAACAGACAAGGTACCATGGATCTCAATAGGTTACATCATGAGCACCAAAGCTGTTAATCATTGAATGAACATCATCTTGCATTTATCTCTCCTGCAGTAGGACTATCGATGTCATATCCAGGTGTCGAGTAAGCTGTAGCTACATTCGCCATTCTATTTGCTGTTGAGTGGGGTGGGGTGGAGCAGGCATGCTGATGGGTGTTTAGAATACAGACATCAAGGATTATAACTGAAATAATAAGGATAATTAACATTTAGATCTTTATTAAGGATTAAAAAAGAAATAAAGTAGTACAAGGAGCATTTCCACCAACACCTTACACATGAAAAATAATTTAAACTGTTATCACTATTCAATTAATTAAAGTATTTAATAAAAACAAAATCAATTTCATCTGTATAAATAAGAATTATTACTAGAAACGTTAACAGGCACTGCAAGACTCACTCAGTCTTTTAGATTAGAAATAGCCCAGACTATAATTCATTGTAAATTCCACCAACTGTGACTTGTAGGTGGAACTTTTTCCTTTAAGAGTAATTTTCAAGCTAAGTCAGTGGAATTTTAGCTATGTTGATTGGGAAAGTAGTTATTAATTATAAATCAAAGGAGGATACAGACATCATAAAGCCCTTGGATAAGTAATAAGAATAGCTAATTTAGGTTTCCCTCAAATGGTTTTCAGTTTCCCCACTTTGGGGGAAACCTACCTTGCCAACCCCGTATAGCATATAAAGACAATTTTGATTTCATAGATTTATATACATAAAAATACAATTATATTAATGACTAATATTATATAATGATAGCTACTTAAATTTATAAATTAATCAAAAGTTCACCAATAAGCAATAGCTAGGCATAAAAATCAGACAATTTATTTGATAAGCTAACTGATTGAAAGATATTTGAACAGACCGATAGTAAATTAAATAACTTCCGATGTTGCGAAAAAGAACGGACTGATAGAAGTTGAATAGCTTAAAATGTTGCAAAAAGAACGGACTGATAGTAATTTAATTAGAGATGCACAGATATCATATTAGTAACCGATACCGATACCAAGTCCGATACCAGTTACTTTTTAAAAGTATAATACAGTTAATTAATTAACTTCCAATGTTGCAAAAAGAACAGACTGATAGTAAATTAATTAACTTCTAATGTTGCAAAAAGAACAGAATGATAGTAAATTAATTAACTTCCAATGTTGCGAAAAAGAAGGGACTGATAGTAAATATTAAATAACTTCCAATGTTGCAAAAAGAACGGACTGATAGTATATTAATTAACTTCCAATATTGCAAAAAGAACGGACTGATAGTATATTAATTAACTTCCAATGTTGCAAAAGAACGGACTGATAGTAAATTAATTAACTTCCAATGTTGCAAAAGAAAGGACTGATAGTAAATTAATTAACTTCCAATGTTGCAAAAGGACGGACTGATAGTAAATTAATTAGTGATGCACCGATACCATATTAGTAACCGATACCAAGTCCGATACCAGTTACTATTTAAAAGTATAATACAGTTAATTAATTATTTTCCAATGTTGCAAAAAGAACAGACTGATAGTAAATTAATTAACTTCTAATGTTGCAAAAAGAACGGAATGATAGTAAATTAAATAACTTCCAATGTTCCAAAAAGAACGGACTGATAGTAAATTAATTAACTTCCATTGTTGCAAAAGAACGGACTGATGGTAAATTAAATAACTTCCAATATTGCAAAAAAAATGGACTGATAGTAAATTAAATAGTTTACAATGTTGCAAAAAGAACAGACTGATAGTAAATTAATTAGAGATACACTGATACCATATTAGTAAC
Organism: Caprella mutica; assembly: GCA_947561585.1. Lineage (NCBI taxonomy): Eukaryota > Metazoa > Arthropoda > Malacostraca > Amphipoda > Caprellidae > Caprella > Caprella mutica. The sequence continues at coordinate 43,356 of CANNZV010004081.1, forward strand.
CGATACCAGTACCAATTACAGTTACTTTAAAATTCTGGTGACCGATACCGTTACCAAGTCCGATACACGTTACTTTTTAAAAGTATAATACAGTTAATTAATTAACTTCCAATGTTGTAAAAAGAACGGACTGATAGTAAATTAAATAACTTCCAATGTTGCATAAAGAATGGACTGATAGTACCTAAATTAAGTAACTTACAAATTATAATGTGGCGAAAAAAAGAACAAACTTGTTAAAATAAAATTAACTGCAATAAAAGAATGAACTGATTGTAAATAAATAATGGAAAACATCAAATTAATCTGTAAATATATGAATGATCAAAATAGAATATTTCTGAAGTTTAGTTCGAATTTTCAATCTTCCTAATTGTCAGTTGATATGATTATATGATCATCAAATCATTCAAATCCACACTGGCTTCAGTACCCAAAAATCCAGTCTATATTTGGTGCACAAAATCTGAAAACCATGTTTAAAAGTGTGGCAGGAAAGTTGCCAGTTTAGTGAGAAAATGGATCCAGGTCGTCACATTTAAGATAGGCTACTTTAAAGAAGAAATTTAACTTCCTATTGAAGATTTTACACTTGAAAATATCCTTATGGTTCATGTCAGATGCATGTGTATCTCTTGAGACTATTATATGAGTGATTTACTAGTTATTAACTTATTCACTTGTTTTTCAAATTATTTCACCCCTCAAAAGTTGCCAATACACTGGCGACTTTGTCCATACTTTGACCAGATTGTATTTGGTGCTAAATTATAATGAATCTCGGGAGATATTCAATTTCTCTAATAAAAAAATTCCTCCAAGTCCAATGTCATCTGTCGGAGGATATTTAGCTATTAATTCCTATATTACCATTTATTTTTGGAGGAGAAACTGGAAAAATGTTGGAGGTCTAGACAAATTGATGAAAATGTTGGCAGCTATTTCTCAGATTTTTGAAAAAGTCAGAGGAGATCAGTGCATCAAATAGGTACAAACTGGTACTTTGAAACATGGTCTGAAAATTCCACTGACTTTTTCAAAAAGGTGAAAAATCCACTAAGAATTTCCAATAATTTGGCTGATCTAACCCAGTGTGTATTTTTAATTTTATGGTAAATTCCATCGACATGTCAGTGGAATTTAACACCCTTTGAAAATAATATTCTTGCAAAGTCAGTGGATCTTTGACTATTTATTCCCATGTTACCATTAATTACGGTGGATAAATTGAGAAAATGTTGGTGGAAAAATTGAGAAAAATTATCTACTGGAAATTTATGGTGGATTTTTTCAGTTTTTTTAAGTCAGTGGGATTTTGTGTCAACCAACATTTTCTTTATTTATCCACCAAAAAATAATGGTAACATAGGAATAAATAGCTAAAAATCCACCGACTAGGCTAGAATATTATTATCAGACACAGAGGGGAAAAAATGCCGAAAAATACAGTCTGGCCCAATTAATTCTAATACTTAATTAGCAGAGTTCAGATCGCCAAATACAGACCGAGTTTTCACCTATCATATTTATTTCAGAGTTCAGATCGCATAATACAGACTGAGTAATGGAAAAACCATGAATTTATCAGAGTATGGAAGCAAGACACATTTACACTGAATATCATGACTGCTTATCTGGTTGATCAGAAAAATTTGTAGAAGAACACCTCTCTGAAAGGTGTTTATTCAATGAGTGCACATCAACATTATTTTCAGTTTTGTTTTCATAATATTCACTAAATTCACTCTCACTTTGTTCAATGACAGGGTTATTGTCTTGGAGAAGAGAGGAAGATGGAAGAGCATTTTCACTTAAAAGTTCACTTGCTAAGTCACAACAAGATTTTTTTATTTTATAATAGTTCTTCCTAAGAGACATAAATGCTTTTTAAATTATTTTTCAATGTTTTAACACAAGAAGTTTTGCAGCAGGTGAAATAATTCAGAGCGAAATGTTACACAGTGATCTCGGCTAAAAACTGAACGCTATTTAGAAAAGCGGGAAAACGGTTATAAAGCAGTGTTGCCATTCTACTGTTTATAGCAGAAGAAAAGTCGCAATCAACAGTTGAATAATAATTTTCTAATAACAGAGAGAACATAAAAGAATAATATCTACGTATATTAAAAATAAAGATAGTTTATATTCATTTGGATTTATAATTATTATTTATTCTGTCATGTTTCACACTACTTTTTTCCCAAAACTAACACTGACTGTAAATTGCGAAAAAACGGTTAGGTACCTAGCAGTGTTGCAGCTTCATCGTTTTTAAACAAAGAAATGACGCAATATCACTTTTTGAATGATTGTATAACAAAACAGGTAGGTACCTAAATAAATGAAAAAAATATGTATACGTTACTTATCTAGTTGTTATTTATTAACTATTATTTTTAAATAATATCTGATAATTTAGTTTCAGCTATTATATTTCAACGAATTTCGCCCAAATTTTGACCATTTTAATATAGTATATATCTCAAACTATTGAAATTAAGATCTTCCAAATCACAATTTCACAATTTAAATTTGACTCACTCGTCAAATTGATATAATTCAATGCAAAAATTATATTATCGTTCCGAATATTGGGGCAATGTTTCCCCAATAATGAACCCGATATTAATAATTAATATTAAATTGATCAAATAAAAAATTTAGAATGATTAACGGATATGAAAGAAACCAATCAATATAAAAAAAATGTATAATATCATCAACAAGCTAATATTGAAACGAACATCGCTTTAGTTTGTGGCAATATTCCGTTTAATGTGAGAAATAACACAATATTACTCCAATATTGGGGTAATATTTGTCTCAATATTCCAATATTGTTCCAAGATTACAATATTGCCCCAATATCTGCTTGCTACCTGGGAGATAGAGTAAAGGCCCCCACACACTACACGATCCACGAGCCGAGCCGCAGCAGGTCCTCTGGCTCGCGCGAGTCTACTTGGCTCGGCTCGAGCTATCTGCCTGCCCACACATTACACGAGCCGAGCATTAATTTGAAAGTTTTTTTTCTTAAGAGATAGGTAATACCATGGACATGGAAATTCATTTACATTTAATTCATTTACATTTAATTCATTTACATTTAATTCATTTACATTTAATTCATTTACATTTAATTCATTTACATTTAATTCATTTACATTTAATTCATTTACATTTAATTCATTTACATTTAATTCATTTACATTTAATTCATTTACATTTAATTCATTTACATTTAATTCATTTACATTTAATTCATTTACATTTAATTCATTTACATTTAATTCATTTACATTTAATTCATTTACATTTAATTCATTTACATTTAATTCATTCACATTTAATTCATTTACATTTAATTCATTTACATTTAATTCATTTACATTTGATTCATTTACATTTAATTCATTTACATTTAATTCATTTACATTTAATTCATTTACATTTAATTCATTTACATTTAATTCATTTACATTTAATTCATTTACATTTAACTCATTTACATTTAATTCATTTACATTTAATTCATTTACATTTAATTCATTTATATTTAATTCATTTACATTTAATTCATTTACATTTAATTCATATACATTTAATTCATTTACATTTAATTCATTTACATTTAATTCATATACATTTAATTCATTTACATTTAATTCATTTACATTTAATTCATTTACATTTAATTCATTTACATTTAATTCATTTACATTTAATTCATTTACATTTAATTCATTTACATTTAATTCATTAACATTTAATTCATTTACATTTAATTCTTTTACATTTAATTCATTTACATTTAATTCATTTACATTTAATTCATTTACATTTAATTCATTTACATTTAATTCATTTACATTTAATTCATTTACATTTAATTCATTTACATTTAATTCATTTACATTGAATTCATTTACATTGAATTCATTTACATTTAATTCATTTACATTTAATTCATTTACATTTAATTCATTTACATTTAATTCATTTATATTTAATTCATTTACATGTAATTCATTTACATTTAATTCATTTACATTTAATTCATTTACATTTAATTCATTTACATTTAATTCATTTACATTAAATTTATTTACATTAAATTTATTCACATGAAAAAAATATACATAAGTTTTTTTTACATAATTCGTGTTGTCCGTGTTCGCCCGAGCGAAAGTATTTCCAAACTCAGTGGTTTGTCGGAGCGTGTGGACGGCGCTTTAGCTGACCGCAGGCTCGGCTCGTGCTATTTTAACCCCACACACTACCCGAGCCGAGCCACGAGCCAAGCCAAATATCTGGAAGTGACAGATCAACACGAGCCGAGCCA
>CANNZV010004081.1:50936-77570 GCA_947561585.1 Caprella mutica
ATTCATTTACATAATCATACATTAAATTCAGTTTACATCATTAAATTCATTTACATTAAATTCATTTACATAAATTCATTTACATTAAATTCAATTACATTAAATCATTTTAACATTAAATTCTTTTACATTAAATTCATTTACATTAACTTCATTTACATTAAATTCATTTACATTAAATTCATTTACATTAAATTCATTTACATTAAATTCATTTACATTAAATTCATTTACATTAAATTCATTTACATTAAATTCATTTACATTAAATTCATTTACATTAATTCATTTACATTAAATTCATTTACATTAAATTCATTTACATTAATTCATTACATTAAATTCATTTACATTAAATTCATTTACATTAAATTCATTTACATTAAATTCATTTACATTAAATTCATTTACATTAAATTCATTTACATTAAATTCATTTACATTAAATTCATTACATTAAATTCATTACATTAAATTCATTTACATTAAATTCATTTACATTAAATTCATTTACATTAAATTCATTTACATTAAATTCATTTACATTAAATTCATTTACATTAAATTCATTTACATTAAATTCATTTACATTAAATTCATTTACATTAAATTCATTTACATTAAATTCATTTACATTAAATTCATTTACATTAAATTCATTTACATTAAATTCATTTACATTAAATTCATTTACATTAAATTCATTTACATTAAATTCATTTACATTAAATTCATTTACATTAAATTCATTTACATTAAATTCATTTACATTAAATTCATTTACATTAAATTCATTTACATTAAATTCATTTACATTAAATTCATTTACATTAAATTCATTTACATTAAATTCATTTACATTAAATTCATTTACATTAAATTCATTTACATTAAATTCATTTACATTAAATTCATTTACATTAAATTCATTTACATTAAATTCATTTACATTAAATTCATTTACATTAAATTCATTTACATTAAATTCATTTACATTAAATTCATTTACATTAAATTCATTTACATTAAATTCATTTACATTAAATTCATTTACATTAAATTCATTTACATTAAATTCATTTACATTAAATTCATTTACATTAAATTCATTTACATTAAATTCATTTACATTAAATTCATTTACATTAAATTCATTTACATTAAATTCATTTACATTAAATTCATTTACATTAAATTCATTTACATTAAATTCATTTACATTAAATTCATTTACATTAAATTCATTTACATTAAATTCATTTACATTAAATTCATTTACATTAAATTCATTTACATTAAATTCATTTACATTAAATTCATTTACATTAAATTCATTTACATTAAATTCATTTACATTAAATTCATTTACATTAAATTCATTTACATTAAATTCATTTACATTAAATTCATTTACATTAAATTCATTTACATTAAATTCATTTACATTAAATTCATTTACATTAAATTCATTTACATTAAATTCATTTACATTAAATTCATTTACATTAAATTCATTTACATTAAATTCATTTACATTAAATTCATTTACATTAAATTCATTTACATTAAATTCATTTACATTAAATTCATTTACATTAAATTCATTTACATTAAATTCATTTACATTAAATTCATTTACATTAAATTCATTTACATTAAATTCATTTACATTAAATTCATTTACATTAAATTCATTTACATTAAATTCATTTACATTAAATTCATTTACATTAAATTCATTTACATTAAATTCATTTACATTAAATTCATTTACATTAAATTCATTTACATTAAATTCATTTACATTAAATTCATTTACATTAAATTCATTTACATTAAATTCATTTACATTAAATTCATTTACATTAAATTCATTTACATTAAATTCATTTACATTAAATTCATTTACATTAAATTCATTTACATTAAATTCATTTACATTAAATTCATTTACATTAAATTCATTTACATTAAATTCATTTACATTAAATTCATTTACATTAAATTCATTTACATTAAATTCATTTACATTAAATTCATTTACATTAAATTCATTTACATTAAATTCATTTACATTAAATTCATTTACATTAAATTCATTTACATTAAATTCATTTACATTAAATTCATTTACATTAAATTCATTTACATTAAATTCATTTACATTAAATTCATTTACATTAAATTCATTTACATTAAATTCATTTACATTAAATTCATTTACATTAAATTCATTTACATTAAATTCATTTACATTAAATTCATTTACATTAAATTCATTTACATTAAATTCATTTACATTAAATTCATTTACATTAAATTCATTTACATTAAATTCATTTACATTAAATTCATTTACATTAAATTCATTTACATTAAATTCATTTACATTAAATTCATTTACATTAAATTCATTTACATTAAATTCATTTACATTAAATTCATTTACATTAAATTCATTTACATTAAATTCATTTACATTAAATTCATTTACATTAAATTCATTTACATTAAATTCATTTACATTAAATTCATTTACATTAAATTCATTTACATTAAATTCATTTACATTAAATTCATTTACATTAAATTCATTTACATTAAATTCATTTACATTAAATTCATTTACATTAAATTCATTTACATTAAATTCATTTACATTAAATTCATTTACATTAAATTCATTTACATTAAATTCATTTACATTAAATTCATTTACATTAAATTCATTTACATTAAATTCATTTACATTAAATTCATTTACATTAAATTCATTTACATTAAATTCATTTACATTAAATTCATTTACATTAAATTCATTTACATTAAATTCATTTACATTAAATTCATTTACATTAAATTCATTTACATTAAATTCATTTACATTAAATTCATTTACATTAAATTCATTTACATTAAATTCATTTACATTAAATTCATTTACATTAAATTCATTTACATTAAATTCATTTACATTAAATTCATTTACATTAAATTCATTTACATTAAATTCATTTACATTAAATTCATTTACATTAAATTCATTTACATTAAATTCATTTACATTAAATTCATTTACATTAAATTCATTTACATTAAATTCATTTACATTAAATTCATTTACATTAAATTCATTTACATTAAATTCATTTACATTAAATTCATTTACATTAAATTCATTTACATTAAATTCATTTACATTAAATTCATTTACATTAAATTCATTTACATTAAATTCATTTACATTAAATTCATTTACATTAAATTCATTTACATTAAATTCATTTACATTAAATTCATTTACATTAAATTCATTTACATTAAATTCATTTACATTAAATTCATTTACATTAAATTCATTTACATTAAATTCATTTACATTAAATTCATTTACATTAAATTCATTTACATTAAATTCATTTACATTAAATTCATTTACATTAAATTCATTTACATTAAATTCATTTACATTAAATTCATTTACATTAAATTCATTTACATTAAATTCATTTACATTAAATTCATTTACATTAAATTCATTTACATTAAATTCATTTACATTAAATTCATTTACATTAAATTCATTTACATTAAATTCATTTACATTAAATTCATTTACATTAAATTCATTTACATTAAATTCATTTACATTAAATTCATTTACATTAAATTCATTTACATTAAATTCATTTACATTAAATTCATTTACATTAAATTCATTTACATTAAATTCATTTACATTAAATTCATTTACATTAAATTCATTTACATTAAATTCATTTACATTAAATTCATTTACATTAAATTCATTTACATTAAATTCATTTACATTAAATTCATTTACATTAAATTCATTTACATTAAATTCATTTACATTAAATTCATTTACATTAAATTCATTTACATTAAATTCATTTACATTAAATTCATTTACATTAAATTCATTTACATTAAATTCATTTACATTAAATTCATTTACATTAAATTCATTTACATTAAATTCATTTACATTAAATTCATTTACATTAAATTCATTTACATTAAATTCATTTACATTAAATTCATTTACATTAAATTCATTTACATTAAATTCATTTACATTAAATTCATTTACATTAAATTCATTTACATTAAATTCATTTACATTAAATTCATTTACATTAAATTCATTTACATTAAATTCATTTACATTAAATTCATTTACATTAAATTCATTTACATTAAATTCATTTACATTAAATTCATTTACATTAAATTCATTTACATTAAATTTATTCACATGAAAAAAATATACATATGTTTTTTTACATAATTCGTGTTGTCAGTGTTCGCCCGAGCGAAAGTATTTCCAAGCTCAGTGGTTTGTCGGAGCGTCTGGACGGGGCTTTAGCTGACCGCAGGCTCGGCTCGTGCTATTTTAACCCCACACACTACCCGAGCCAAGCCAAGAGCCAAGCCAAATATCTGGAAGTGACAGATCAACACGAGCCGAGCCACGAGCCTGATTGCGCGGCTCGTGGCTCGGCTCGAAGTGCCCACACACTACACGATCTGGCTCGGGGCTCGGCTTGTTTGCTAAGGCTCGGATCGTGTAGTGTGTGGGGGCCTTAAGAAATTTCCATTCTTTTTAATGCAGTGCGAGACATTTCGTCTTCAGCCGTTGTTTCGTTTCACATACGAATGCTATTCTTGTTTCAATTATGGAGGTTTAAATGATTTCGAAGAATTTCAGCGAGGCGTTTACTTGACCTTAGGCAAAGTACCTGTAGAAGTACGAACAATAAATAGGAGGACTAGAACTACATACATTTCATCAAACTTCAATAGTCCAGAAAAAAGTTATTTTATTTAGGCTAGCTGAGTAAAAAAAAATTAATTTTAATCTATATGTTGGTAAAAAACAGGATTGAACACATCAAACCGTGAAATTAATATAAGTTTTAACGCCTGCTTGAAAACAGAGTTGATCATATCACTGACGTTAAATAGAAATGAAATACAAGAGACTGAAAGAAGAAGATAGACAGAAAAGTGGTTATATGAATAAAGGAACATAGGATAGAAATAAAGTAAACTAAATCGAATGAGCCGAACTAAATCAATCATGAAATAACTACCACGAAAAATTAACAGAACATGAATTCATACAGCAAAGCAATAAATTTTTAAATAAAGAATTTTCATATATAAAATATTCATGAACGAAATGAAAGTTTAAATATGCATGGTATCAAGTGAACTACAGATATATTTATGGGCAAAAGGGCTAAAAGATAGAAAAGACGTAACCCTTTAATTCCTCTACCCAACAACTTTAAAAGTTTAACTATTACAAATGTTAACAAACTAGAACTTACCAATTTTTAATTTAACCAGACACTTGAGTTTGGGTTACTAACAGGTTTTCGCATACAATAACATATTAAATAATCAGCTTCAGAAATCAAAGAAAAAGTAATTAAATTTAGGAAAGGAAACTGTTATACCGTATCACCTGCTAAGGAATGAAAATTTAAATTGAACTGCTTTATTTATTTAGACATACAATATAGCACACTACCCCCCCCCCCCCCGGTGCGCTATTGCGTATTGCATTAACGCGCAACAAACTCATAAATCACTACCAAAAAATAAACATATTACACAAAGCTTTATTAAAAAAAAAAATACACGTAAAAGAGGAACTTATCCACACAACAATTTTAATTAAATGTCATCATTAAGGAGCAATGCAAGGTTATGGATGGATCTGCTGAAAACTTTTCCATTCGAAAGTTTAACGTTGGCACTCCTGACCAAGCCATCAGCACTAAGCTTCACGTCAACAATTCGACCGATAGGCCAGTTGTTCCGCTTCTCTGTTTTGCTAACCATGAGCACCACATCATTCTTAGCCAGACACTTGTTCTTGGAGGTCCATTTATTACGCCGCTGTAAATTTTGCAAATAATCCCTTCTCCAACGAATCCAAAACTGATCAGAGAGGTACTGGATTCGTCTCCAACGTCTCTTGCCGTAAGCTAGAAGGTCTTCCTCAGAGAAGTTTTCCTCAGTAGTGTGTGGAACTTCCTTCATTGTGAGCAGAGCTGCAGGAGAAAGAGGTGCGGGATCATCGGGATAGCTAGATATCTCCCATAGGGGTGTGTTGTTTACAATGGCTGCGGACTCCTGAAGTAGCGTGCTTAACTCGTCACGGGACAGAGACCTGGTGGGCATAAGAGTAAGTGACGCATCCATGACTCTCTTAACAGAGCCTACCTTTCTCTCCCATGCTCCACCACAATGACTTGCTAGCGGAGGGTTGAATAACCACTGTATATTTCGGTTCAGAAGATCTCTTCTAATTTCTTCAACGTTTACATCAGCTGTTTTCATTTGGTTGGAAGCAGAGAGGAAGTTGGTTCCATTGTCACTACGCAAGATTCTGATTGTACCCCTCAAGGCAATGAATCGATGTAGTGCATTACGGAAAGATGTGGTGTCCATTTGAGGCAACATCTCCAAGTGAATGGCTCTTGACACTAAACATACGCAAATAAGGACCCAGACCTTCCTCGCAGCATTGTAATTTCTGGTTGATCTCCCATCATGTACATAGTAGGGACCAAATGCATCTATACCACAATTGGAAAACGGAGGAGTTTCTTCCAAACGATCGACTGGTAGTTCAGCCATTTGTTGCTCCATAGTCTTAGCTCGAAGTTTCTTGCACACTACACACTTGTCTAACAGACTACTTATGACCTTGCGACCCTTTACAATGTGGAAACCTTCCAATCTTACAGCACCATGAGTAAGATGCCGACCTTGGTGTTTCACACTCTCATGTAGGTGTCTAATGAGCAGGTCAGTCACTATGTGTTTTTCAGGCAAGATTATTGGATGTTTTTGGTCCGCAGGAATCGTAGAATTTTTTAGACGTCCGCCGACACGAACTAATCCCACATCATCTATGAATGGAGACAGCATGCCAAGTGCATGCCCACCTGGTAGAGCGTTGTTGGATTTCAACATTGTAACCTCTGAACCATACACGTCTTTCTGAGCTAGACGAATCAGGGTATTCCTAGCAACAGATCGCATAGCGACAGGATTGATAGGAACAATTTTACTCTTTAATTTTATTTTTGATACCCAACTGAAGATTTTATCAAGAACCCCTAATACTCTTCTCCAATCATTTACCCTTCTGCACATTTCAATAATTTCAGTTGAACACTCTTTTTCGGTACAGACAGTTTCTTCTTCAGGTAGATTCACATCATACATATTTTCTTTCGGGAGAACAGCTGTGTGTTCCTTCAAGAAACAAGGTCCAGTGAACCATTCTGATTGAAGCAATTCTCGAGGAGAACATGGTCTAGAGCTTAGATCTGCAGGGTTTTGTTTTGTGGCAACATACTTCCATCTCTCACATTGAGAAACTGATAGAATAATGTTCACTCTCCGTGTGACGTATTTAGAGAACTTTCTATTTTGATTGGAGAGGTACCCTAGTACTATTTTACTGTCAGAGTAATAGTGAATGCTATGTATATCATAACAGAGTTCCTTCTCAATCTTTGATACAGCCAGAGATGCCTCCAGAGCAGCACAGAGCTCCAATCTTGGTATTGAAGTTGCCGCTCTTGGTGCTACCTTTGACCCTCCAGTGACAAAGGAGACATGGATTTCGTCCTGAATAACGAACCTTAGATAAACGACGAATCCAATGGCTACCTCCGATGCATCAGCAAATACATGAAGTTCTATACGATCACCTTGATGTTCTCTATTGGGGAAGTAGCAGCGAGGCACCCTAACTGCATTTAGATCTAATAAAGATTCTTTCCATCTTTCCCACTCTGAAAGATAATTGAAAGGAAGCGCATCATCCCAATCACATTTCTTCAGATCTTCATCGGTACTCTTAATCTTAGCTGGCATTATTTTGCGGCGGAAAAGATGGCCACCCAAAACTACTGGGGACACGAAACCCAAGGGATCATATAAAGAATTAATGACCGACAGGATGCCTCTCTTTGTGAATTCACGCAATGGAACAGAGACTTCCATGAAGAACTCGTCTTGCTGAGCATCCCACAGAATTCCCAAAGTACGTTGAGTTGGGATCTCTTCGCATTTCAAATCGTAGCACCCTTCTACTCTTTCTGTTTCTGGGAAAGCTGCAAGCACATCAGCAGAGCTAGATAAAATTTTATGCAATCTTACATTGTACCCAGACAAAACATTGATGGAGCTCTCGAGAGTAATTATAGCTTCATCTACACTATTAGCAGAGCCCAACCCATCGTCTACATAGAAAGCAGATTCTATGTACTTTTTCGCTGGATTTGAATCACTCTCATTTCTAACTGTATACTTTAAACAAAAATTAGCCACGGCTGGACTTGAGGTACAGCCGAATATGTGAGATTTACTTCGATACTCCACAATAGGATTACTAGGATCGTTCTTGTCAAACCAAAAAAATCTAAGGTAATTTCTGCAATCATCGGTTACCCTAAATCTATTGTACATTGCTTCCACATCTGCTACAAAACCAATCTGACCCTGTCTAAACCGCAGCAAAACTCCCCTCAGTTGATTATTAAAATCAGGCCCTTTTAACAATTTTTGATTAAGACTTGTGCCGGAGTAAACAGCTGACGCATCATAGACTAGTCTAGTTTTATTCTTTCTAGGATGAGTTACCGGGAACATAGGTATCCACCATGCAAATCCATTTTTTGGATAGAGTTCATTTCTAGGTACCATTTCTACATAATTAGATTCAAGGCTTTTTCACATTATCTCAACACATTGAACTAATTTGTCGTTTTGCAATTTCAACCTATCAAAACAATTCTTGGATCTACAATAGACTTCTTTCCTATTATTCGGCAACTCTTTTTCGTTATTGAATGGAAGGGGAACTACTAAATTATTTTCATTGTCAACGTTTATATGGTCATTCATTATCATTAGGAACTTCCTATCTTCAACTGATAATCCATTTTCATTGTCGTCTATAAACTCTTTGAATACGTTAGTTTCAAGCAAACTATCTTCAAATTGTTCTTTAACAGAAAAGTTAGTTTTTACGTTAAAGTGTTCATGACTAATACTTGTCCGCAGTACAGTACCATCCCTAGAATGCAAACCTGACCGCTGACAGACCCTTCCCACCAGAGCATACCCTAGTGCAGTGTGATGTACCCATGGAGCCTCTCTTGTAAGACATTTAGTACCCATCGCCTCAGTACAGTCACGTCCGATAAGCATCATCACCTCTGCCTGTTCGTCGAGAGGAAGGAAATGGCGTGACCACTTTCTAATAGATTTGATTTTCCGTGCCAGCAGAGGTGTAGCCACTTCATTTTTTGTATCAGGGATCGTATCATTCGTAAGTGATTGAGGTACATCGATTGTAAGTTTTTCTTTTACACCCTTGACCTGTAAACCTGATACTAACATACCCTTGGTAGTTACCGATAGACCGTTCTTACTGTTTGCGTTCATAGTGTTCAGCTTATATGAACGAATTGGGAAATCTTTACCAAAGAATTCAGGTACCTTTGGATCAATCAGAGTACAGTCACTTTGTTCGTCAATGATGACATATGCTCTTAATGTTTTATTTGGAACATCTTTCATAGAGATGTCAGCTAACACAGTTTTTGAACAACTTTTATTGACACTGATGTCACCACACAATGTTGTGCATAATGATGTACCATCATCATTAAACTCCTGCCTTCGGCTCTTGAAAGGAGACCCCTTCATGATGTCACGATGCAGGGTAGTATGATGACCTTTTGAACACTTTTCGCATGAAAGTTTCGATTTGCACTGCGCGGCAACGTGCGCACCTAGACATAGGTAGCAAAGCTTATGGTCGTATACGACTTTTCTTTTCTCTTTTTCGTTCATATTGAGAAATTTCTTACACTCGACAGTTTCATGGCTCGAACTTTCATGAACATAACAAAACTTCTTCGTAGAATCTTGATTGAGCTTCTCTGTAATAAGAGTTTTGAATGCTGCACGACTATCGTTCTTGGTCCTCTCTCTCGTTTCAGACGAGAATCCCCTATAGTTTGAATTGTTCAATTCTCTCACCTGTCTGCTCAGAAAATCGACAAGGACACTAAAAGGCGGATGCCCTCCACTATGCCGATCTTCATAAGCTTGGCCAGTGGATCGCCACTTATCATGGATAAATACAGGAAACTTTCTTCTTACTAGTTCAGCTCCTGTAGAGACGTTAAGAAACTGTAGTTCTGGATTGTCGGTCATATTGAACATGATCAATCTACATAGATCAAGTAAATCCTTCATTTGTGAATCAATATTAGGAGCCCTTATTGCCGGGAACTGATCTAGCTTAGCCAGAAGATCTCGAGAGACCTTTCCGCTAGAACCATAGCGCTCCACTAACATGTCAAACATCTGTTGTGCCTTCTCTGCATTAATTATTCCGCTTGAAGATACGAAATTAAAAATAAGGCTCTTGGGTTCACCTGTTGAATTAGATTCTAGAATCTGAAGATACTCTCTTGGGGTAACTGAAAGTGCCTCCACTCGAACGTTGATTTCTTGAATCCATGACCAGAATTTATAGGAGCATCCACTATATAGCTCTATGCTATTCTTGATGAGGTCCTTTGTTAGCAATTGCCGAGCTAGAATGCTTTGTATGTCCTCATTGTTCACTGGTAAGACGTCGCGTTGGAAGTTTGGTAATGTAGGATGCACAGGGTTCGTTGGTGCAATTTCAGCAGTTCTGTTAAACACAGGGGCTAACGGATTTAGATCACCCTGTGGAGCCGACCTTTTGATTATCACTGGCTGCCATCCTTCACGTCTAGATTGTTCGCCATCTTGTTCATGAACAGATGGTGCATCTCCAGTTTCATCTTGACCATTGTCAGGCATAAGATCCAGAAACTCGAAGACCTTCTCTTTGCTAGTCATAGGACGCTCCGGTTCGCTGGTAGCATTGAGAGTCTTCTTGGGTATTGCTCCCTTTGCTATCTGCAGGTCGACCTGACTAATATTGTCCAGATTAGATATAACGTCTTCTCCGGCAGTGTTTAGTAGAGAGTTAACCACAGCCAGAATTTCTGAACAATCAGCAAACAACGCATGACGTTCGGCGCTCAACTCAGCAACTCTGCTCATCGCTCCACATTTCACCATGGAAGATGATAGATTACGACTGTCATTGGCAAAATGTCGGTAGGCTAACTTCAAATTTACTGCATGAGCTTTTGCTTCAGACGTGTCTGAAATCTGATAGGCATTCATCTTCAGTAGATGAGATAAGATTTGAAAAGAAGATTCGAAGTTACTTTCCAAGATCTTGATTGAAGGTTGCCTCAATCTAGCATTAGAAACTAGTTCCATCTTCGAACCTGTTGTTTCACTTCTTCTAGCAATCCACAAACTCTTCGGATATAAATTGGTACTGTTTCGTTTCACATACGAATGCTATTCTTGTTTCAATTATGGAGGTTTAAATGAATTCGAAGAATTTCAGCGAGGCGTTTACTTGACCTTAGGCAAAGTACCTGTAGAAGTACGAACAATAAATAGGAGGACTAGAACTACATACATTTCATCAAACTTCAATAGTCCAGAAAAAAGTTATTTTATTTAGGCTAGCCGAGTAAAAAAAAATTAATTTTAATCTATATGTTGGTAAAAAACAGGATTGAACACATCAAACCGTGAAATTAATATAAGTTTTAACGCCTGCTTGAAAACAGAGTTGATCATATCACTGACGTTAAATAGAAATGAAATACAAGAGACTGAAAGAAGAAGATAGACAGAAAAGTGGTTATATGAATAAAGGAACATAGGATAGAAATAAAGTAAACTAAATCGAATGAGCCGAACTAAATCAATCATGAAATAACTACCACGAAAAATTAACAGAACATGAATTCATACAGCAAAGCAATAAATTTTTAAATAAAGAATTTTCATATATAAAATATTCATGAACGAAATGAAAGTTTAAATATGCATGGTACCAAGTGAACTAAAGATATATTTATGGGCAAAAGGGCTAAAAGATAGAAAAGACGTAACCCTTTAATTCCTCTACCCAACAACTTTAAAAGTTTAACTATTACAAATGTTAACAAACTAGAACTTACCAATTTTTAATTTAACCAGACACTTGAGTTTGGGTTACTAACAGGTTTTCGCATACAATAACATATTAAATAATCAGCTTCAGAAATCAAAGAAAAAGTAATTAAATTTAGGAAAGGAAACTGTTATACCGTATCACCTGCTAAGGAATGAAAATTTAAATTGAACTGCTTTATTTATTTAGACATACAATACAGCACACTACCCCCCCGGTGCGCTATTGCGTATTGCATTAACGCGCAACAAACTCATAAATCACTACCAAAAAATAAACATATTACACAAAGCTTTATTAAAAAAAAATACACGTAAAAGAGGAACTTATCCACACAACAATTTTAATTAAATGTCATCATTAAGGAGCAATACAAGGTTATGGATGGATCTGCTGAAAACTTTTCCATTCGAAAGTTTAACGTTGGCACTCCTGACCAAGCCATCAGCACTAAGCTTCACGTCAACAATTCGACCGATAGGCCAGTTGTTCCGCTTCTCTGTTTTGCTAACCATGAGCACCACATCATTCTTAGCCAGACACTTGTTCTTGGAGGTCCATTTATTACGCCGCTGTAAATTTTGCAAATAATCCCTTCTCCAACGAATCCAAAACTGATCAGAGAGGTACTGGATTCGTCTCCAACGTCTCTTGCCGTAAGCTAGAAGGTCTTCCTCAGAGAAGTTTTCCTCAGTAGTGTGTGGAACTTCCTTCATTGTGAGCAGAGCTGCAGGAGAAAGAGGTGCGGGATCATCGGGATAGCTAGATATCTCCCATAGGGGTGTGTTGTTTACAATGGCTGCGGACTCCTGAAGTAGCGTGCTTAACTCGTCACGGGACAGAGACCTGGTGGGCATAAGAGTAAGTGACGCATCCATGACTCTCTTAACAGAGCCTACCTTTCTCTCCCATGCTCCACCACAATGACTTGCTAGCGGAGGGTTGAATAACCACTGTATATTTCGGTTCAGAAGATCTCTTCTAATTTCTTCAACGTTTACATCAGCTGTTTTCATTTGGTTGGAAGCAGAGAGGAAGTTGGTTCCATTGTCACTACGCAAGATTCTGATTGTACCCCTCAAGGCAATGAATCGATGTAGTGCATTACGGAAAGATGTGGTGTCCATTTGAGGCAACATCTCCAAGTGAATGGCTCTTGACACTAAACATACGCAAATAAGGACCCAGACCTTCCTCGCAGCATTGTAATTTCTGGTTGATCTCCCATCATGTACATAGTAGGGACCAAATGCATCTATACCACAATTGGAAAACGGAGGAGTTTCTTCCAAACGATCGACTGGTAGTTCAGCCATTTGTTGCTCCATAGTCTTAGCTCGAAGTTTCTTGCACACTACACACTTGTCTAACAGACTACTTATGACCTTGCGACCCTTTACAATGTGGAAACCTTCCAATCTTACAGCACCATGAGTAAGATGCCGACCTTGGTGTTTCACACTCTCATGTAGGTGTCTAATGAGCAGGTCAGTCACTATGTGTTTTTCAGGCAAGATTATTGGATGTTTTTGGTCCGCAGGAATCGTAGAATTTTTTAGACGTCCGCCGACACGAACTAATCCCACATCATCTATGAATGGAGACAGCATGCCAAGTGCATGCCCACCTGGTAGAGCGTTGTTGGATTTCAACATTGTAACCTCTGAACCATACACGTCTTTCTGAGCTAGACGAATCAGGGTATTCCTAGCAACAGATCGCATAGCGACAGGATTGATAGGAACAATTTTACTCTTTAATTTTATTTTTGATACCCAACTGAAGATTTTATCAAGAACCCCTAATACTCTTCTCCAATCATTTACCCTTCTGCACATTTCAATAATTTCAGTTGAACACTCTTTTTCGGTACAGACAGTTTCTTCTTCAGGTAGATTCACATCATACATATTTTCTTTCGGGAGAACAGCTGTGTGTTCCTTCAAGAAACAAGGTCCAGTGAACCATTCTGATTGAAGCAATTCTCGAGGAGAACATGGTCTAGAGCTTAGATCTGCAGGGTTTTGTTTTGTGGCAACATACTTCCATCTCTCACATTGAGAAACTGATAGAATAATGTTCACTCTCCGTGTGACGTATTTAGAGAACTTTCTATTTTGATTGGAGAGGTACCCTAGTACTATTTTACTGTCAGAGTAATAGTGAATGCTATGTATATCATAACAGAGTTCCTTCTCAATCTTTGATACAGCCAGAGATGCCTCCAGAGCAGCACAGAGCTCCAATCTTGGTATTGAAGTTGCCGCTCTTGGTGCTACCTTTGACCCTCCAGTGACAAAGGAGACATGGATTTCGTCCTGAATAACGAACCTTAGATAAACGACGAATCCAATGGCTACCTCCGATGCATCAGCAAATACATGAAGTTCTATACGATCACCTTGATGTTCTCTATTGGGGAAGTAGCAGCGAGGCACCCTAACTGCATTTAGATCTAATAAAGATTCTTTCCATCTTTCCCACTCTGAAAGATAATTGAAAGGAAGCGCATCATCCCAATCACATTTCTTCAGATCTTCATCGGTACTCTTAATCTTAGCTGGCATTATTTTGCGGCGGAAAAGATGGCCACCCAAAACTACTGGGGACACGAAACCCAAGGGATCATATAAAGAATTAATGACCGACAGGATGCCTCTCTTTGTGAATTCACGCAATGGAACAGAGACTTCCATGAAGAACTCGTCTTGCTGAGCATCCCACAGAATTCCCAAAGTACGTTGAGTTGGGATCTCTTCGCATTTCAAATCGTAGCACCCTTCTACTCTTTCTGTTTCTGGGAAAGCTGCAAGCACATCAGCAGAGCTAGATAAAATTTTATGCAATCTTACATTGTACCCAGACAAAACATTGATGGAGCTCTCGAGAGTAATTATAGCTTCATCTACACTATTAGCAGAGCCCAACCCATCGTCTACATAGAAAGCAGATTCTATGTACTTTTTCGCTGGATTTGAATCACTCTCATTTCTAACTGTATACTTTAAACAAAAATTAGCCACGGCTGGACTTGAGGTACAGCCGAATATGTGAGATTTACTTCGATACTCCACAATAGGATTACTAGGATCGTTCTTGTCAAACCAAAAAAATCTAAGGTAATTTCTGCAATCATCGGTTACCCTAAATCTATTGTACATTGCTTCCACATCTGCTACAAAACCAATCTGACCCTGTCTAAACCGCAGCAAAACTCCCCTCAGTTGATTATTAAAATCAGGCCCTTTTAACAATTTTTGATTAAGACTTGTGCCGGAGTAAACAGCTGACGCATCATAGACTAGTCTAGTTTTATTCTTTCTAGGATGAGTTACCGGGAACATAGGTATCCACCATGCAAATCCATTTTTTGGATAGAGTTCATTTCTAGGTACCATTTCTACATAATTAGATTCAAGGCTTTTTCACATTATCTCAACACATTGAACTAATTTGTCGTTTTGCAATTTCAACCTATCAAAACAATTCTTGGATCTACAATAGACTTCTTTCCTATTATTCGGCAACTCTTTTTCGTTATTGAATGGAAGGGGAACTACTAAATTATTTTCATTGTCAACGTTTATATGGTCATTCATTATCATTAGGAACTTCCTATCTTCAACTGATAATCCATTTTCATTGTCGTCTATAAACTCTTTGAATACGTTAGTTTCAAGCAAACTATCTTCAAATTGTTCTTTAACAGAAAAGTTAGTTTTTACGTTAAAGTGTTCATGACTAATACTTGTCCGCAGTACAGTACCATCCCTAGAATGCAAACCTGACCGCTGACAGACCCTTCCCACCAGAGCATACCCTAGTGCAGTGTGATGTACCCATGGAGCCTCTCTTGTAAGACATTTAGTACCCATCGCCTCAGTACAGTCACGTCCGATAAGCATCATCACCTCTGCCTGTTCGTCGAGAGGAAGGAAATGGCGTGACCACTTTCTAATAGATTTGATTTTCCGTGCCAGCAGAGGTGTAGCCACTTCATTTTTTGTATCAGGGATCGTATCATTCGTAAGTGATTGAGGTACATCGATTGTAAGTTTTTCTTTTACACCCTTGACCTGTAAACCTGATACTAACATACCCTTGGTAGTTACCGATAGACCGTTCTTACTGTTTGCGTTCATAGTGTTCAGCTTATATGAACGAATTGGGAAATCTTTACCAAAGAATTCAGGTACCTTTGGATCAATCAGAGTACAGTCACTTTGTTCGTCAATGATGACATATGCTCTTAATGTTTTATTTGGAACATCTTTCATAGAGATGTCAGCTAACACAGTTTTTGAACAACTTTTATTGACACTGATGTCACCACACAATGTTGTGCATAATGATGTACCATCATCATTAAACTCCTGCCTTCGGCTCTTGAAAGGAGACCCCTTCATGATGTCACGATGCAGGGTAGTATGATGACCTTTTGAACACTTTTCGCATGAAAGTTTCGATTTGCACTGCGCGGCAACGTGCGCACCTAGACATAGGTAGCAAAGCTTATGGTCGTATACGACTTTTCTTTTCTCTTTTTCGTTCATATTGAGAAATTTCTTACACTCGACAGTTTCATGGCTCGAACTTTCATGAACATAACAAAACTTCTTCGTAGAATCTTGATTGAGCTTCTCTGTAATAAGAGTTTTGAATGCTGCACGACTATCGTTCTTGGTCCTCTCTCTCGTTTCAGACGAGAATCCCCTATAGTTTGAATTGTTCAATTCTCTCACCTGTCTGCTCAGAAAATCGACAAGGACACTAAAAGGCGGATGCCCTCCACTATGCCGATCTTCATAAGCTTGGCCAGTGGATCGCCACTTATCATGGATAAATACAGGAAACTTTCTTCTTACTAGTTCAGCTCCTGTAGAGACGTTAAGAAACTGTAGTTCTGGATTGTCGGTCATATTGAACATGATCAATCTACATAGATCAAGTAAATCCTTCATTTGTGAATCAATATTAGGAGCCCTTATTGCCGGGAACTGATCTAGCTTAGCCAGAAGATCTCGAGAGACCTTTCCGCTAGAACCATAGCGCTCCACTAACATGTCAAACATCTGTTGTGCCTTCTCTGCATTAATTATTCCGCTTGAAGATACGAAATTAAAAATAAGGCTCTTGGGTTCACCTGTTGAATTAGATTCTAGAATCTGAAGATACTCTCTTGGGGTAACTGAAAGTGCCTCCACTCGAACGTTGATTTCTTGAATCCATGACCAGAATTTATAGGAGCATCCACTATATAGCTCTATGCTATTCTTGATGAGGTCCTTTGTTAGCAATTGCCGAGCTAGAATGCTTTGTATGTCCTCATTGTTCACTGGTAAGACGTCGCGTTGGAAGTTTGGTAATGTAGGATGCACAGGGTTCGTTGGTGCAATTTCAGCAGTTCTGTTAAACACAGGGGCTAACGGATTTAGATCACCCTGTGGAGCCGACCTTTTGATTATCACTGGCTGCCATCCTTCACGTCTAGATTGTTCGCCATCTTGTTCATGAACAGATGGTGCATCTCCAGTTTCATCTTGACCATTGTCAGGCATAAGATCCAGAAACTCGAAGACCTTCTCTTTGCTAGTCATAGGACGCTCCGGTTCGCTGGTAGCATTGAGAGTCTTCTTGGGTATTGCTCCCTTTGCTATCTGCAGGTCGACCTGACTAATATTGTCCAGATTAGATATAACGTCTTCTCCGGCAGTGTTTAGTAGAGAGTTAACCACAGCCAGAATTTCTGAACAATCAGCAAACAACGCATGACGTTCGGCGCTCAACTCAGCAACTCTGCTCATCGCTCCACATTTCACCATGGAAGATGATAGATTACGACTGTCATTGGCAAAATGTCGGTAGGCTAACTTCAAATTTACTGCATGAGCTTTTGCTTCAGACGTGTCTGAAATCTGATAGGCATTCATCTTCAGTAGATGAGATAAGATTTGAAAAGAAGATTCGAAGTTACTTTCCAAGATCTTGATTGAAGGTTGCCTCAATCTAGCATTAGAAACTAGTTCCATCTTCGAACCTGTTGTTTCACTTCTTCTAGCAATCCACAAACTCTTCGGATATAAATTGGTACTGTTTCGTTTCACATACGAATGCTATTCTTGTTTCAATTATGGAGGTTTAAATGAATTCGAAGAATTTCAGCGAGGCGTTTACTTGACCTTAGGCAAAGTACCTGTAGAAGTACGAACAATAAATAGGAGGACTAGAACTACATACATTTCATCAAACTTCAATAGTCCAGAAAAAAGTTATTTTATTTAGGCTAGCCGAGTAAAAAAAAATTAATTTTAATCTATATGTTGGTAAAAAACAGGATTGAACACATCAAACCGTGAAATTAATATAAGTTTTAACGCCTGCTTGAAAACAGAGTTGATCATATCACTGACGTTAAATAGAAATGAAATACAAGAGACTGAAAGAAGAAGATAGACAGAAAAGTGGTTATATGAATAAAGGAACATAGGATAGAAATAAAGTAAACTAAATCGAATGAGCCGAACTAAATCAATCATGAAATAACTACCACGAAAAATTAACAGAACATGAATTCATACAGCAAAGCAATAAATTTTTAAATAAAGAATTTTCATATATAAAATATTCATGAACGAAATGAAAGTTTAAATATGCATGGTACCAAGTGAACTAAAGATATATTTATGGGCAAAAGGGCTAAAAGATAGAAAAGACGTAACCCTTTAATTCCTCTACCCAACAACTTTAAAAGTTTAACTATTACAAATGTTAACAAACTAGAACTTACCAATTTTTAATTTAACCAGACACTTGAGTTTGGGTTACTAACAGGTTTTCGCATACAATAACATATTAAATAATCAGCTTCAGAAATCAAAGAAAAAGTAATTAAATTTAGGAAAGGAAACTGTTATACCGTATCACCTGCTAAGGATTGAAAATTTAAATTGAACTGCTTTATTTATTTAGACATACAATACAGCACAGCCGTCATGGTGAAAGGTCATCAAATTTCACTCTCTCTATTTAAAAACTTCTAGCTGAGGACTCTATTTTTTATTGTCATGCTCATATGGAACTATATCTTTTACTTATACATTTGTAAATTAATTTTTTTCGCTTCTTTTATTTTCTAAGTTCTAGATTCAAAATTTTAAGCTATATTTTTTAACTCTGTGAAAAATTGTTAATGCTACCATTTTTAGGCAGCTTAATCCTTGAAATTGAGATATTCGAAAGACTGATCAGATTTCTGAGCTAGTTGTTTTCTTCTTGGATATGAACTCTAAATATTTTTACCAGTTGATTTTTTGCTTTTTGCTGATAGCTGAGACGAAGTCCAGCTCAATATAAAGTGTTTCTATTCTTGAGATCATTTAAAATTATAAATTTATCAATATTTCACAGATTTTCTTGAAATCGCTGATGGAATTTGCAATTTATTACCAAAATGTGTGCTTGCAGAAAATTTTTATCTTTACTTCTGAACTTTGAAATAATACCGAACTTCAGAATTTCGAGATTTGGAACAGTTTACGAAATAGCAAAAATAGATTTTATGCACTTCTTTGCATTACTCTGTACTAGAGTCATAAAGCAGTGCCCTCACAGTAATTAAACTATTAAATTTAAAAAAAATACGGAATTCTACTTTATATTATTGTGCCTAAATTCCTTTGAATACGATCTGTAGACATGGAATAGAAAGAAAAAAAAACACCTAGAGCTGTAGCTTATAACCACATTTTACTTTTTATTTTAGCCTCTAGACTTCTAGAGTTTAGGTAGGTATATACTTTATTAAATGTTCTATAATGCATATGATTCTTCCATTCGTAAATAGCCGCCGGTTTACGTCAATAGTTCTATAATGTAGACTGTAGTATATACTTTTTGTTTAAACTGTTCTTTCTGTATTTATAAATACCTTTAAATTTAAATCCTTTTCATGTTTTAGTCTCACAATACCAATAGATATAACCATATTTATGCACTATAAAAAAAAGGGAAAACCTACGAATAATTTTCGGAACAGCTGGATGCTCAAGGTTAGTGTTAAACGGTAAATGTAATTACGTATATTCACCTAATTTATTTTTCCAATAATTTTCATCTTCTAATTCTACTACCAAATTCTCGTTATTATTTTGTGCAGGTGACTCTTAAGAAATTTCTTTCTTTCTGGGTAGCAAAGAATTAATAAGCCTGCATGAGCTCTAGGGTCACGCAGGTAAATTGCGGCCCTTTAATTTTTTATTGCAGCCCTCTCAAGAGAGTCAGTCTCTACAACATTTTGAATCAAAATTACATTAAAATGTTGCATAGCTATCAAAAGAAGCACAGTGAATGCTATAACTTATTAATTTAAGTTCTGACGTGTGTTTTGAAGCTATGATGTTTCAGTTGTTAGAGGCCGCAGTTAGTAAGTGGGCCGCAATTTACCTGCGTGACCCTATCATGAAGCTGTTTGTGGTAGGTTTAATAGAAGGGGGTTCCCTTTGGCCTCTAACTGTTGTAATTTGGATTAATAATTGTCTTTTTTCATTCTTATGTTTATCTTTTTACGCCACTTGCAGTTTTAGAGGATAGCACTAGGTTTATGCTTTCAAACTACGAGGTCTTCGACTTTTGGGTTTGTTAGGCTTAATTTACTATCCCCTTTTCATTTTAATCTTCCATCCGTGAGTGCAGCCTCCGGACCTTAAATTGGGTCGTTTTTTATTCTTTTTTTTTAAGTGAATGCATTCTCGGAGTAGCTCTTCTGTATTCATGAGCATTGTCACCGACGGTGGTAGTTGCCTTTGTTCATGGAGCCACTTTCCTTTCTGACTGCTTCTTCTAGTCCCTTGTATTTAATTTCCTTTTACGTCAGCGAAATAGTCACGATATAACTGAAGTACGACGTTAAACCCCTAGTATAATAAAAAAAATATTATAGTATGAGATTAAAATAAAATCTATTCAATTTGTTTTATCTTGTTAATAATTGCTTGTAGCGTAATTCTAAGTCAATATCAGAGATTTTTTAATCAATTTGTTTGTAAACATTTTCAGATTCAAATAACTTCGCACCACTGCAGTTCTCATCAGGACAGTTCTCATCAGTGCAGTTCCCATCAGTGAAGTTCTCATCAGGACAGTACTAATCACTATCAGTGTAGTTCTCATCAGGACAGTACTAATCACTATCAGATGAGTTCTCATCATTCCCAGGAAGTCTGGTCTCATTCCCTGTGATATCCATTTATTCATGCTTATTACTTTTAGATTTTCAACGACATTTCTCCGTGAAAAGGAAGTGCATAAAATACCGAACTAATTTGTGTATTTTATTTATTGCTATGCGTTTGAAAAACTTTAATCTTAGGTAAATATAGAATTAATTGTATATAGTAAGTTCATGTTAATCATTCAACCCTAAGCTTTTATAAATTGTTCTAAGATTGATACTTCATGTAAACTAGTACTAATCAGAAATCCTTTATTTTAGTAAAAATTGTATCGGGTAGGTTTTACTTTAGAAATAACCTGCAAATGTATTTAGTCGTGTAGTAGTTTTTAAATTTTTACCTAATTTAATTGTTATCTTCAACTTTTGTAAAACACTATTTTTTATAAATATAAAATAATTATCCATTTTCTATTATTGATCCTTTATTTATCTTATTTTTTAAGTAAAAAACTAATATTGTATCATAAGAGATAGAACTTGCAAGTTGAAAGCCTTAGTTGACAGTTGTCATGAATCCCAGTTTCACTCCGATGTCACAAATTAAGCACCAAAACTGCAGTAGGTAGCTACATTAGTTCTGTTCTTGGATAACTTTCTTTTGGTTCATCTCATAGAACTTTGTAACTTATTTTATTGTCAACGTTGGCGATGTGACATTTATTGAGAAGAAAAATTATGATCACTTCAGTTATTTTTAGTTCACTATAGCACTGCTTGTCAATTGGTCGTGCAATCATTTAATATATAAAAATTTTAAACTGAAAAGAATCAGTTCACTTGATAAAAAATCCATCAAATTACAGCATTTAAAATCTAAACTAAACTAAGTTACAACTTAGTCATAGTTTTATTTTATTCTTTAGCCTAAAAGAATTTTAATTAAATAACTTCAATAAAAGATAGAAAGTATCGGTATAGCCGTATAGGTAATTAGTAATTACTTATTTATAAGTTGATGAAAATAGAGAAA
Organism: Caprella mutica; assembly: GCA_947561585.1. Lineage (NCBI taxonomy): Eukaryota > Metazoa > Arthropoda > Malacostraca > Amphipoda > Caprellidae > Caprella > Caprella mutica. Next base: position 73,278 of record CANNZV010004081.1, read on the forward strand.
AACGCTTGCCAGCAACTTAATGATTGTTGTCATTAAATTAAGACGTAAGATGAATTATTCATTTATTATCATTTTAAAAACACAAATTTTGATAACTTCCTCATTTGGCCAATATATTGAATGAATTAAAAAAGATAATACACTTAAAGGACTTCGAAAAAGGAGAGAAACTTGTCTTATCGACTAAATTAGTCACCACTATTAATTTATTGAAATTCTGAATGCAGAAAATCTCCGGATTATAACCGAGACAGGTTATATCCCGTCCAGCAAATTATTTAAATGTGAAAAAAATGCGAAGCTATTAAAAATCATATCTTTAGACGATTAAATGTTCTTGTGTGAATGATTATAATATAAAATATTCGTGGAATAAGATTTGACAAAACTAAAAGTAAAACTATAGACATTTACCACAAAGTTGAAAACGTGTATTATAGTTTTAATAATATAGCCTATAGGAGAAAAAATAATTTAAATGTGTAAAAGAAGCGAAGTAATTTAAAATCATATCTGAAGAGGATTAGTTTAATGTTCTTGTGTGAATGGTTGTCATAAATAATATTTTTGGAATTAATGAGATTTGATAAACCTAAAGCTAGAAATCTACTTTAACCTCAAATTCGAATAGTTATTACTTATTAGTTTCAATATTAGAACGACAATTGGTCAAAAGTAAATTGCATAAAAACATACAACAGTAAATCGTACGAAATATATACCAAGGTTAATTGAATGGAAAATTTCAAAATTATAAATATGCATTTCAAATTATAAAAAAATTCATGTATTCATTACAAAATGAACATTGCATGGATGATACAAATGAAACTATACGTTTATACTTTAATTTAAATAATACAAAAATAATATCTAATCACTTGTCAGAAATCTATATAAATCACCCCCTCCCCCCTCATCCCTCCTCTAGATACACATATCTAATCCCCCATTTCACTCAATTACCCTAGCATTTTTCCCCAGCAATAGGCTCCTCCTTATTGGGGGATTTTTGAACGCGGAGGAATACTCTCTAAAATGCCACATGCAAGAAATAAGAAAGGTCAAAACTGCTAAAATAGCATACTACAAAAGCTGACGGATACACTTTTCCGCGATAGTACATAAGGCCAGTTTACTACAATACAAGGTGGCGCAAAAAAAAAAAGGAAACCCATTTTCAAATTAGTTTATTTTACAAATTATATAAGTTAGAAATTTTCTTAAATCATAGTTTTATTCATATAGTTTTTTTGCATCTTTCATGAAAATCTGTTAAACTTTCGACTAAAATTAAATATACTGCAGCGAATTGAAAAAAATATAAATTTAAAGGGCTTGCGCGAGAAGGAAAAACACAAAAAGACTTCAGATAGGTATAATTTTTTTCCATATAGTAAGAGAAATTTTTTTTTAAATGCTATTTTTCATTCAATTAACGTTTAGTTTTTGACTCTTTCATTCATGGAAATACTTCTTCATCACCAATCACGATGTCTTCCCTAAAACGAGCATTTCTTTGTAGAAGCCATCTTGAAAAATTTAGACTGTGCGGTAAATCAGCTCTAAGAATTCGAGTCTTGCATGCATCTTAAAAGGATGATATTTTAAATTGTGTTTAACAATTCGGTGAAATTTGTCTTTAGTGATGTCTAATTCATTCCTTCTGATTGGTATTTATGGATTCTCAATAAATTGTTCATGTGTTATTTTGAAAGCTGCATTTTGAGGGCTTCTAGTAGGAGATACAAATTAACGGTGAACTGATTTTATTAAAGATATCAATTTTATATCAAACATCAATTTTCATATGATTATTAATATTTGAATTGTCTTGTATTTGTTACAGAAAACAATATAATATAATGTTTTTACATCCATATATGATATGAAATGAATATTACTTATTGTGATTTATTTTGTATATTTCGCCCCCGCGCAAGCCCTTTTTATTTACCTTTTTTTAATTCAATGCTGGATGTTTATTTTTTGTCTTAACTTTAACAGATTTTCAAAATAGATGTAAAAAAAGTAAAGGTATAAAATGATGTTTTTAGAAAATTTCTAGCTTCGATAGTTTGTAAAATAATCCAGTTTTAAAATGGGTTTCCTTTTTTTTTGCGCCACCATGTAATATGAATGATGAGGATGACCAAGGTGAGCAAGAAGAGAGGTATTGTTTTTTTCTTTATTTATTTATTTAGCATAGTTCAGGAAATACTTAAGGCCACCGCCCCCGAAGAAATCTCAAAATTTTCTCTCTTTTTTTTATTGTGTAAATAGTTGCTTTATAACCTTCTTATAGTGTGTGCAAAATACCAGAGGTCTCGTATAACTCTAACTCCCTGGGGAGAGGAAGAAAGGGAAAATAGGGCCGGGGGGTAGGGAATCAATATGTACTCTAAAAACCATCTCTCAGCCAATTATAATTCGTAATAATTAATTGCTCCCAAAATACTACGAGATGGTTCATGGACATTGGCCAATCGTCTAATCAAATTTCGGGCAATTTGGTTGAATATCTTTGAGTTATTGAATTATAAATGGCCTTGACCTTGATCTTTGATCCGATCGCTATCAAAATTTAATCGAATGGTTTCTGGGTATTGACCAATCGTCTCGTCAAGTTTCGTGCAATATGGCTGAATACTTTTTGAGTAAAAAATGACATTGACCTTGACCTTTGACCGGATCACTACCAAAATTCTACCAGATGGTTCCTGGACATTGACCAATCGGTCCACTTAATTTTAGGCGATTTGATTGAATGATTTTTGAGTTATGCAAAAAAAAAGATGATAAATAAGTAAATTTACTAATGTCGCCTAAAATATAATCTTCCGCTTTCTGCGAAGGTAATAATCAATATCATTTGGTGCGATCCAATTCATATAATTTTCTTCAGTGGTATATCCCACAGAAAGGAACTTGTGTTTAAATGTTTTTTTGTGTCAATAACTACCTGCAAGTACACAATGTGTTTGTTCCTATGACAGAAAACTTCCTGTTTTACTGAGCAGACCCACCTATGTATAAAAGGGGTCTAGGCTGCTTTTCCGAAAACGAATTGGCCGAAACCAAATTGACCGAAAACAAATTTGCCGAAACGGATTTTCCGAATACGCTTTTTCCGAATCCCAAATTGGCAGAAAACGGATTTGCCGAAGGACAAATTTTCCGAAAGACGAATTTGTCGAAAATCTTATTCCTAATATAATGTATTTAAAAAGAACTGTTGGACATCGTAGTTCTCATCATTATATCTTATGCATAAAAAAAACACTTTTATCATATGAATTTGACATTACTATTGCTATATAAATTTGTATTCCGATAATTCCGTATCATTTTGCTGAATTCATATATCTAACTGTATATATTAAATATTAATATGTATATGGCATTACAGCAAAACCTCGTAGTAGACCAGAGTTACGTTCCAAATTGGTTTGGTCTAGTAAGAAACTCACTTTCAGCTGTTTCCTACTAGACCAAAATAGTTTTCTATAAAAGTAAAGCGGTGACATTAACATTTCGATAGCTCTATTTGTTTATGATAACTTTAATGCCAAATTAATGGTGACTAACATACCTATTTTGAAAGGGAACACATTTAGAAACAGTTTGAATTTTTTTGTTTCAATTAAAATTAATAAAATATTTTTTTCAATTGAATTATCATTTTATGAAATTACAATAGTCTTCACTGTATTTAGTTTTCTGTAACTTTTTACGTCAATTTTATTTTATCACAGACTCTACCATTAAATCTTAAACCAATTCTGTCTTATGTTTTATCCTAAAAACAGCATAAATAAAAATAATACCACAGTCAAATTAAGAGATTTATCTTTAAAATAGTATTGCAATTATTACTCCTTGAAATATTTACACTAGAATAACTGTCAGGTGACAAAAATTGTGTCATGTCTAGAACGAGGTTTTTTCTAGTACAGTTTCAAAATTTTCTTGGTCTTATAGGAGGTTTGTCTACTAGGAGGCTGGTCTAAAGCGAGGTTTTGCTGTACTACTAAAGTGTTGATATAAATCAATCTTTTTACCTGACACCAATTTATTCATGCAAGTGACACTATCGTTGAAGCTAGTGGTATATTGAGAAGATACAAACATATCTAATAGTAATGTTATTCATTACTAACAATTTTATATTTTAAACGCAATAAATGGAAAAATATTAATAATTTCAGCCACAATACCCCTTCTGTATGGTATACTAATAACAACTGAATAAAAATAGGCAGTAAACATGGAATATTCACAAAAATGAATCGA
>CANNZV010004082.1:0-47674 GCA_947561585.1 Caprella mutica
GGAAAGAGTCACTGTGATGATGTACTATCAGAGAAAAGAGTCACTGTGATGATGTACTGTCAGAGGAAAGAGTCACTGTGATGATGTACTAGTCAGAGGAAAGAGTCACTGTGATGATGTACTATCAGAGAAAAGAGTCACTGTGATGATGTACTATCAGAGAAAAGAGTCACTGTTATGATGTACTATCAGAGAAAAGAGTCACTGTGATGATGTACTATCAGAGGAAAGAGTCACTGTGATGATGTACTATCAGAGAAAAGAGTCACTGTGATGATGTACTGTCAGAGGAAAGAGTCACTGTGATGATGTACTATCAGAGGAAAGAGTCACTGTGATGATGTACTATCAGAGAAAAGAGTCACTGTGATGATGTACTGTCAGAGGAAAGAGTCACTGTGATGATGTACTATCAGATAAAAGAGTCACTGTGATGATGTACTATCAGAGAAAAGAGTCACTGTGATGATGTACTATCAGAGAAAAGAGTCACTGTGATGATGTACTACCAGAGAAAAGAGTCACTGTGATGATGTACTACCAGAGAAAAGAGTCACTGTGATGATGTACTACCAGAGAAAAGAGTCACTGTGATGATGTACTATCAGATAAAAGAGTCTCTGTGATGATGTACTATCAGAGAAAAGAGTCACTGTGATGATGTACTATCAGAGAAAAGAGTCACTGTGATGATGTACTATCAGATAAAAGAGTCTGCCATGATTTACTATCCATTAAAAGATATACATATAATAATCAATATTTACTAATGAATTTTATTATCATTTACTGAATTTTACCCTCCGATAGCACGGTCTTTATTCTACAATTTCCTTCAAAATATAGCGTTTGAAAAATCCCTTATACATCATTATACTAGTTTCTATTTTTTCTATTTACGTAAATTAAATGATCTAAACTCTACAAATAGGGCGGTACTTACATTTTGATTGATACCGTCTACCTTTTTTCAAGGTTACCTCTTCACTCCAACCTACCTTTGGTTAATAGCTGCATTAATCACAAAGGTTAACCTTCATATTCCACCCTGTATGTTGTAGGTACGCCCTAATGTAATATGGTGTGTGCACGATAAAAAAACCTGTTACACCATTATTGGAGAAGTAACTCGTTCATTTATGCCTCGTAGGTGTGTTTTGCATGCAGCGATTGTTGCGATTATCGCTCAACGATGATCGCCAGCACTAGGAATACATTGAAATAATGTTCAGCGATTATCACTCATTGCAAAACAGCTCCATAGGAATAGTATTGAAGTAGTGCTCGGCGATAATCGCTGTGTGGCGATCGTTGAGAGATAATCGCAGCAATCGCTGCATGCAAAACGTACCTCTATGCTCTGAATTAATTTGAGTGTCTAAAAATAAGAAGTTTTGTGAATTTCTTGTAATACATACGGGAAGAAAAACATATTAAACAATATTTTTTTCGTCATAAAAAATCAAAATAAATTCACAATAATTTATGCTTAAAAAAATATTATTCTTTTTATTATATTCTATATTACTTTTTGCCACAGTTATACCTACCATTTTATTTATAATATAAACATTTATGTAAGTAAGTTATATAAATATTATAAGATTGTCAAATAATTATAATCTGAGATTGTTTACCTTCACTAGCGTTTCTTTGAAATACTGTTACAGAAAAGTTACAAAGTTAAAATCCCCCAACTACTAGATCGGTACAACGACCTCTTATTCAAGTTTCATATACTGTCCGTTGTACGAGCTTTACCTGTACACATTTTAGTCTTCAAGTATATGTTTTATTTTAGTTCATTGAAACTCATTGTAAAAACTCACCTTTTTCTCATTGTAGATTTACTAAATGGCCATTCATACCAGTGTTTGTACCTAAGAGTGTTACTTTTCTAATCACCATCCTGAAAAGCTTTGTAAATATCTATGTGTGTGTGTTCTAGTATGTGTTTAAAAGCTGAAGGACTGTAGTACCTAGTTCTATGTCTAACTACCCAGAGTAAGTGCTATGTGAAACTGCTCATAGTAAGTGTTTTTTGACCATAGTAAGTGCTATGTGGAACTGTCCGTAGTAAGTTCTATATCATACTACTCATAGTAAGTGCTATGTGGAACTGTCCGTAGTAAGTTCTATATCATACTACTCATAGTAAGTGCTATGTGAAACTGTCCGTAGTAAGTTCTTAAGTTCTATATCATACTTCCCATAGTAAGTGCTATGTGAAACTGTCCATAGAATCTGCTATGTCAAACACTCCATAGTAGTGCTATGTCACAATATCTATCATCTGAGCCACCACATGGGTCTCCATCTTCCTCCACATCTCCCAGTCCAAGAGTAAGGGCTTTAGTTGGTTCTCCCAAAAGAAGGCCGATAAGAAGTAGAGTGGCACGACTCAAAGGTAAGATAATAGACTCCTTCTATTTTTTGATTCTTTATTGCTTTAATTAAAAGTTTTTTTGATTTTAAATTTTATTATCGAGTAGATATATGTAAGTTTATTTCTGAAAATTATAGAAATTTTAAATTTTTAAAAATTTATGTACTTACACTTTTATATATTATTTAGTAACATTCTTATTGAATAAATTTCCTATAATTAAATGTTTCGTATTTAAGAGCAGCCAGAGGGTCTATTCTAAAAATGTCTGTGGTGAATGGAAGAGAAGGGAGTGGCATCCCTTATGTCCCGAACTGTTGTAATTTGTATTATGGATTCACTTTTTTCATGTTTATCTTTTTCTAACGCTACTTGCAGTTTTAGAGGATAGCGCTAGGGTTATGTTTTTTTAAATACACAGTTCACCAAATAGGGTTTGAAGGTTCAGTACTCGTTAAGTGGGGACAACACTCTGTAATTAAGATGTCTATCCTGTGACTGCCAGGCCACATCTGTCCTTTGTACCTAGGAACAAGTGTTCTTTCTTTCAGTCATAATTATTACTCTAGACCTTTAGCCTGGCAAGAATCCCATTATTTTTATTTCATTACTTTGCACACAAGTTCAGCTACAATTATACTGTACTATTAAACGACAGGCAATGGCAGACATCATCAATAGGAATAGGAATTCACTAATAACAAATGGTTTGTTCCAAATAAAATATGAAATAAGTTCCCAAGAATATAATATCTTGAAAAGGGTGGATAATTACATACTAGAATTTTAGGTAGGGGCCCTATAAAGGAGTAGAGAAGCAAGGAACTATTCTTATAATTAATAACTAGTCCTATACATTGAATAACAATTTTTTATGGATATACAAAGAAAGAAAGATTGTTATAAGGTGGTATTTATTGGTTTATTTAAGAGATTAGTTCAATGGGTACGAACATGAAATTGGTACTTATATAAACTGGAAGCCCCTGAGAAAGAGTATCATTTCAGTTATTGAAAAATGTATATGAAGTTATTCAGTTCATAACACTATCCACCTCTTCATTTTCCTCTTAGATTTTTGCGTAAAGTAGGCTCGTAGGCTTCATTTACTATCACCTCTTCGTTTTCCTCTTCCATCCGTGAGTGCAGTCACCGGTGCTTGTGTCCCTTTTTGTCACGTTCTTTAGTAAGTGACTGCATTCACGGAGTAGCTTTTCTGCATTGATGAACATTGTCACCGACTGTCGGTAGGTGACTTTGTTCATGGAGCCACTTTCCTTTCTGACTGCTTCTTCCAGTCTCTTGTATTTATTTTCCCTTTACCTCAGCGATATGCCTTTCAGTTCCGAAGCAGACGTTAAACCCTCTAATCAAATTAAAATAAACACACAATGTATTTTCTTTAGGAACTATAAGGGCATTTCTTCAAGCGATACAAAGATGTAATCTTAGCAATTTAAACACTCTACCGTATTATTGCTTAACGTCAGTAGGTGTCTAGGTGGTGGTTTGTTTCTTCGTTTTTAAAGAAAGGAATAGTAGGGTAAGTTACGAATTATCGGTCAGTACTACATCTTCGGACATATAAGAAAAAACAATATAAAAATTGTTATTATTACACAGTGCTATCTAATACTTCTGCAAACCCGGGTTTGCAGAAGTATTAGATAGCACTGTGTAATAATAACAATTTTCATATTGTTTTTTCCTGTATGACCGAAGATGTGGGACTGACCGATAATTCGGAACTTACCCTAGTTAGCAAAATCATTGTTTTCGTTTATTTAAATTTAAATTTTAATATTCATTTTTTTAAATTTCTCCTATCAACCAGTTGAAAAATAATTACGATTGATAGGGTAAGTTCCGAGTTATCGGACAGTTTCACATTTTCGATCATAGAAAAAAGTATTCACTAATTATTATTAAACTCGTTATTTTAATTCGTATCAAGGATACCTGCAGTTATCATGGATACCAAATAAAAATAAAAGGTAAATAATATTTTTTTTTCTTGTTTAAAAAAACAATATTAATTATATAATTTTTCTTAGGATCAAAATTATAGAACCGTCCGATAACTTGCAACTTGCCCTACTCAATTTAACGCTCCAATTATTGTTTGAATTTTATATGAGTAATAGATTGATTCAAATATCAGTGTGATGATGGTTTACTTTGTAGAATTTAATTAATTTTAGTGCTATGAAAGCTTATTTAATTTGCTTGTTTACGAAGGACGTACGACAGAAAAACATGCCGCTGTTTTGGTCATAAGATTTAATACTCTCTAACGTAGAGAGTACGTCACATTAGACCACCAAACAATTCATTGAAAAAAAATGAGAAAAAAATATTTAAACATTTTTTTTGTAATAATAAAGCCGTTAATTCATTTATATAAAAAATGTGAAAATAATTCCATTGAAATAAAATAAATAAAAGAGAAAATCACATGTTTTTTGGCACACAAAAGTTACGCCAAATTTCAATGACGTCATCTATTTACAAACAGAATATCTTAGCTAAAATACACTAACGAAATTCATTCCTTAAGTTGTAGCATGTACGTAAAGTGTATGAACTTCTACCTGTTGTTCATCAATTGATAGAATGGGCTTATATTTAAATGCAAGTACGTAATATTTCAAAGTGCAGTGAAACTTCTCATCCACTTCATATCTCAGGTGCTCTAGATAGTTTTCTATGATTAAAATAGAAAACTATTGTCATTTACGGATAACGATGACGAAATTCTTGACGTATATCATTTTCTATAATTAATCATAGAAAACTACTTCATAACTCGAGTGCTTCATAACTCAGAGGTCTTACTGTATCCTGATATAGAAAGAAATTTTTTACTCTCAAAGTCAAAACAATGATTTAGTTAATCATTGATATGATTGTGACTTGTATCCATGATACCTACATGTATCATGGATACAAGCTAATATAACGAGCTAAACAATGATACATTCTTATATGAATGGAACTTAGAACCTACCTTATAACTACATTTTTATGTACATTTGTTTTAATATTTCACCAAAATCTTCACTACAGTTCCATTCATTTAAATCATTAACCCCTCTGTTATCAAACTAATTATGTCTATATTATTCATGACATTGATTAGCAATGATTATAGAGTTTAACCCCCTACTACCTGAGTGATCTATTATCGATGTAAGATATTCTGTTAGAGGTAGATTTACTATCGTTATAAGATAAAGTAGAACTCCTCTACAGTGAATGAGTTAGGTTGTTCCCCGTATAGTGAACAAATTTTCTGCGCTGGTGTTCGTTACTTTAACAACTTACTGGTTACTTTAACAACTTACTGGTTACTTTAAAAACTTACTGGTTACTTTAACAACTTACTGGTTACTTTAACAACTTACTGGTTACTTTAACAACTTACTGGTTACTTTAACAACTTACTGGTTACTTTAACAACTTACTGGTTACTTTAACAACTTACTGGTTACTTTAACAACTTACTGGTTACTTTAACAACTTACTGGTTACTTTAACAACTTACTGGTTACTTTAACAACTTACTGGTTACTTTAACAACTTACTGGTTACTTTAACAACTTACTGGTTACTTTAACAACTTACTGGTTACTTTAACAACTTACTGGTTACTTTAACAACTTACTGGTTACTTTAACAACTTACTGGTTACTTTAACAACTTACTGGTTACTTTAACAACTTACTGGTTACTTTAACAACTTACTGGTTACTTTAACAACTTACTGGTTACTTTAACAACATACTGGTTACTTTAACAACTTACTGGTTACTTTAACAACTTACTGGTTACTAGTTTTAAACGGAGTGAAGGTTATATATATATTATATATATTCTTGTTATCATTTTATATATTTTCTTGTTATCATTTTATATGTTTACGTTCTATTTCATTATTACTATTCACAATATTTTAAGGCAAAACTCGTGTACATATTTTAAAGTATATTCTCACTATTTTTATCACTGTTTTTAATATTTCTATTCACTTAAAAATTTGATGTTACTTTCATTGCAGCCGTGAGCACCTGTAAGTGATTTGTATGTTAAACACCCGCGCACCTCTTGTTCCTAACTGCGCACCTATTAGTCCCACCTGCGCACCTTTTAGTCCCACCTGCGCACCTCTTAGTCCTACCTCTGCACCTCTTAGTCCCACCTGCGCACCTCTTAGTCCTACCTGTGCACCTCTTAGTCCTACCTGCGCACCTCTTAGTCTTACCTGCGCACCTCTTAGTCTCACCTGCGCACCTCTTAGTCTTACCTGCGCACCTCTTAGTCCTACCTGCACATCTCTTAGTCTTACCTGCGCACCTCTTAGTCCCACCTGCGCACCTCTTGTTCCTACCTGCGAACCTCTTAGTCCCACCTGCGCACCTCTTAGTCCCATCTGCGCACCTCTTAGTCCTACCTGCGCACCTCTTAGTCCCACCTGCGCACCTCTTAGTCCCACCTGCGCACCTCTTAGTCCTACCTGCGCACCTCTTAGTCCCACCTGCGCACCTCTTAGTCCCACCTGCGCACCTCTTAGTCCCACCTGCGCACCTCTTAGTCCTACCTGCGCACCTCTTAGTCCTACCTGCGCACCTCTTAGTCCCACCTGCGCACCTCTTAGTCCTACCTGCGCACCTCTTAGTCCCACCTGCGCACCTTTACCTCTCCTTTTAACATGTTTGCGCACCTCCTTATAATATCCAAATAAATTTAACAAGTTATACCTTCCTCAAGTAGAATGTGATAATATTATCATTTGTTTTGATTACCTTTATGCTCTAACTAGGGGAAGTTCCGAGTTATCGGACTGTTGGACATTTCCGATCATGTAATTTATCTAATACCTATTTGGTATTTTAATTATCATATAATTTTTCTTGTGGAATATTCCGTTAACTTTGAGTGCTTTTTATAACCAGTGGTTATATTCAAAGGGTGCGTACTGGTTCGCTCGAACTTGTTGCTAGAAAGTTTGAATCCCACCACTGTGACCAAGCCCCGCCCTCCCCCAGCCCCCAATCTCCTTCTCCTCCCTCCATCCCCCCCCCCCCGCTAGCCTCCACTCTATTCTTAGTCGCTACATTATTTATAGTAACTCTAACAATCAGCTTATCCCCTCGAACAAAAGCAACTTGGTTGTTTGTTGTGATGCAGAACAACCTGTTGTTTTAGAATGTCTGAAGGATAACCTTTTTGTATGTTTTAATGTTGTGCCATTATTCTTTTTACAATGGATAGTAAAATTATATGATTTTTATCTACTTATTGTTTTTTCTTTTATTTGTTACAATTTATTTGTGGAAATTAGAAATTATTAAATTATGTTGATAGGGTAGGTTCTGAATTATCAGATGATTCCAAATCTTCAAATATATAAGAAAAAATATGTAATATTTATAATACATTTTTTCTTACATGGTCGAAAAGGAGGAACCCGTCCGAAAATTCAGAATCTCTGTGATTTTGAGAACTGAATTTAGACTTCTGATTTTAATGGGATTCGAACTTATCCCTTCAGAATTTATCAGCTTATTTCCTAATTTCCATTATTTAGTAACTCATTTAATTGTTGTTTATTAGTTACATAGGATATGAAGGTGTGGATTAACCGGTTATTTTTTTATTGTAACTAATAGAATAATTCAGTGTTAAAAAATGTGACTTGTGAGTCAGTGGCCGGGAAGTGGGGACAGATCACCGTATGAGTAGGTAGACGGGAAGTGGGGACAGATCACCGTATGAGTTAATGTCAGCAAGAGAACAGTGTGGCCATCACTGAGAAAAAAAAATTGCGAGTCAGCCTGACTCATCGCTTGAGTCAAGGCTTCGAAACTCCAATATTGGAGTCTTTTTTTTCTAGATTGACTCTACCTGAGTCAATCTGACTATGAATTAGGAGTCAATATGACTTGTTGTTGAGTTAAATATTAGGATGAGTCAAATTGACTCACATTTTTCAGCCGGTTTAGGGACAAACTGAAAATTTTGAGTCAATTTGACTCGTATTTTTCTCAGTGCAGTTCTGCCTAAGACATTTAAGTCGCTCCTTTGCGACAACGTCATCATAACTACAAAAAAATAGATCTATATTCTAGTTATCCATATAAACATATTCATCTTCAAACACTGATTCTCAAACACGATAATAAAAAAAAATATTTAAAAAATAATACTTGATTTAGTTGAAAAATAATGGTTTCTACTTCTATACAATTTAGAGGCCTATTAAAAAATGTTCTACCTATTGTCTTTAGAGGCTATTCACAGTATTGAGAGCGTTTTAAAATGTCTCTCCTGAAAAGTAGCTATTTCTGAGAACGTTGTTGCAAAAGAGCGAAGTGTCATAACCCTTATAGGCCTATCAGCGGTACTATCGTCACATTTAATACTTAGGCCTATACATTGAATAAAATACATTTGGAAATATGTAATTAACGGCATTCGATACCTTTGTGAAACTAATACTATAGAGGTTTGAGTTATTTTGATATAAGATTTATAGTAGGTATTCTTTTCTCCAGATCAGAGAATAATAGAAATGTGCTACTTAAAACTGTGAGCTTAAAAGTTACAATTAAATATCTGTGTTGGTAAATCAATCCAATCTGAACGCAATCGGCTGATAAACTGTTTTATCTACTAACAATCAATAGATTTTCGATAAGCTGTGATAACAAATGGGTGGAATAGGTTTCGATCAAATCAATATAGAAAAGTAGATGGATTATTGCGTGAATAACGATTTTCACATTCAATATCGAAGTAGCATTGAAATATATTATGTGCAAACGAACGGAAAAGATCTATTCAAATCTTCCTTGAAAACAGTTTTGTTGTTGTCATTTTAGATTTTCTTGTCATGATTTATAGAAATTCGATAAATCGTATCACAGATACGCAGATGTTATCTGACTATATCTATGATACGTTTAATCTATTAAATAACATCTGGTATCTATGATACCTCCTTAATTTTGAGAAGTTTTAATCACGTTTTTCTTTCTAAATCCGTTTAATTATTTCTGTATCAGAATTTCCCGGATATTATATTAATTTTCCAGTAGAAAGGATTTATTTCCAACTCCCTCGACGCGATATCAATTATTCGGTGATATGGCCGAAATCCTTACAGCTTTGGGGTTTGTGGATTGGAGACTGTGTGTGAAGTCTATTGGAGACTGTCTGAGGTACTGAAGACTGTGTGAAATCTATTGGAGACTGTCTGAGGTACTGAAGACTGTTTGAAATCTATTGGAGACTGTTTGGGTTACTGAAGACTGTTTGAAATCTATTGGAGACTGTGTGTGAAATCTATTAAAGACTGTTTGAGATACTGAAGACTGTTTGAAATACTGAAGACTGTTTGGAATCTTGAAGACTGTTTGAAATCTTGAAGACTGTTTGGAATCTTGAAGACTGTTTTGAATCTTGAAGATTGTTTGGAATCTTGAAGACTGTTTGGAATCTTGAAGACTGTTTGGAATATTGAAGACTGTTTGGAATATTGAAGACTGTTTGGAATATTGAAGACTGTTTGAGATATAAAAAAGTATTTTGAATATTGAAGACTGTTTGGAAATCTACAAATGTTTATGTCCATATACATATATATATAATTAATAGTGTTTAGGTGATTTAGTGTTTAGGTCATTTGATTTACAGTCATTTGATCCCTGGTCATGTTTACATTTATTAATGGTGTATGGTGTATACATTAATTACATTACATTCAATAGAAATAAACACCTTAAAATGGACGGAGTTAAAAAAAGCATGCAATAAGGGCAAAAACAGCCACCAAGAATAGAATCTTTCATGTTCAAATTATTAATAAAAAATTCTGCCAAATTTACGTTCGGACAACTAGAATATTTACCATGGCAAAATATAATGTACAGTCATACTCCGCTCTTGATACAACTCGCACGCATGACAAGTCAAATGGATGTGGAACATGGCTCCTAATTATTTCTCCTGGCTTATAAAATATTGTAGGACTAGCTTTGGCAATTTGGTCGATAATTTTCAGTTAACCTGTTTTCGTCGTACCTATTGTGATATGTTGATGGGTTTGAATGAAATCATTTTGTGGTCATTTAAAAAAAGTGTAATTGAATTAATTTGCTGATCACTCAAATGACCAGGGATCTAATTACCAGGGATCAAATGACCAGGGATCAAATGACTTGGGAATCAAATGGCAGGGATCAATTGACCACCCACCCTATACATATAAGACATCTTAATTTTTTGCTATCTAATAAATGTGCCTAGCTGTACTTAGTGGCTGCAGTTGTACAAATAGAATACACACAAGTGTTAGATAGGTGTGTACCCCTAGTGTGTACCTTAACCAGCACTGCTAGTTGCTACCTTAAAGTGGGGGGTTATTTGCTAGTGACGTTCCTAGTGTTTAAACCTTGTTCACTAGTTACTGGAAAATTATCTTGGTGAAGATCCTACTCTTTTTCTTAAAATGACAGGTACGTTTTTGGTTAAAGAATAATTATGTGATTTTTTAATCTTTAATCTGTTTTGATTTTTTTAGTATAATATACTGAATTGGTATATTGTTTATGGCTAGTTTATTAGTAACCAATCTTATATTATAGAAAATATGTCACCGTCCAATAATTCGGAATTTACTCTAGTTAAACTTGAGTAAAATCTTCCATTAAAGAAATCATAGTATAACAAATCCATTTATTATTTTTTCTATAGAGCTTTTTAGTTCATATTATACATAGAAATATTACTATACAATTACATATTTTTGATTGACTAATTTTTATATTATTAGTCATTATCTATGGTGTGCCCAAGACAATTGAGCCCATAATAAAGAAGTGACACTTGTTTATTGTGTCCGCTGTCATATTTTTTTATTGGCTCAATTGTCGTGGAGCCCAATTATCGGTGCTCCATAATTAGTGCTGTGATTATATTATATACTGCGCCTATCTTATTGTATGTATGTAAAATATTGTATGTAAAAATAATGTTGGACACTAGGTTGACAAATCCTATTGGTACTCTGTGTATCTTGTAAAATGGGCCAACATGGTGAAAGCATGATATGTTGAAACCATCTTGGCCCAAGATGTTTCCGATATGTTAATCAAGTTTGAGCAATACAATGTTGAGATGTATATTAATCAGGTTGGGCCAATATGACAATTCAATGGGATGGATTCGCCACATTGAACCAACCTTCTCCCAAGGTAACATTCCATGAGAATGGAAAACCACATTATCCCCATGTAATTTCTAGGTTACTTTTCAGTCTGCCATCTCTTGCCCATCTAACCATCTAGTGCCCATGTTGGCACAATGTGTCATGGTTGCTTGGGATGATGGGGCAATGTTGTAACAATATAGGGACTACTCCTCCATTTGATCTCATTTTTCTCAAGTGTTTCTGGAACACTTGCACATCTTTTTATAGTTATTTGTTTTACTCATAGCCATCGGTATATAGAGCATACATAAATATGCACATAGGTATATAGCAGTCAGTGACTCAGAATAAAGTAAACAAGAGTTATAATCAGAGTACCTACTTATATTAGTCATACCAAGTCACGCCAATTAGAAAGGTATTCGTGCTACCGTTTGGTATCCGTGCTACAGTTTGGTATCCGTACTACCGTTTGGTATCCGTGCTACCGTTTAGTATCCATGCTACAGTTTAGTATCCGTGCTACCGTTTGTCATTCGTGCTACTGTTTGGTATCTGAGCTACTGTTTGGTAACTGAGCTACCGTTTGGTATCCGTGCTGCAGTTTGGTATCTATGCTACAGTTTGGTATCCATGCTACCGTTTGTTATCCGTGCTACCGTTTGGTATCTGAGCTACCGTTTGGTATCCGTGCTACTGTTTGGTATCCGTGCTACCGTTTGTCATTCGTGCTACTGTTTGGTATCTGAGCTACAGTTTGGTATCCATGCTGCCGTTTGTTATCCGTGCTACTGTTTGGTATCTGAGCTACCGTTTGGTATCTGAGCTACCGTTTGTCATTCGTGCTACTGTTTGGTATATGAGCTACAGTTTGGTATCCATGCTGCCGTTTGTTATCCGTGCTACCGTTTGGTATCTGAGCTACCGTTTGATATCCGTGCTACTGTTTGGTATCTGAGCTACCGTTTGGTATCTGAGCTACCGTTTGGTAGCCGTGCTACTGTTTGGTATCTGAGCTACCGTTTGGTATCCATGCTGCCGTTTGTTATCCGTGCTACTGTTTGGTATCTGAGCTACCGTTTGGTATCTGAGCTACCGTTTGGTATCCATGCTGCCGTTTGTTATCCGTGCTACTGTTTGGTATCTGAGCTACCGTTTGGTATCTGAGCTACCGTTTGGTATCCGTGCTACAGTTTGGTATCTGTGCAACAGTTTGGTATCCGTGCTACCGTTTGTATTGCAGAAGAAAGTATATTTTGCTTACTCTGCTTTATGTTCGATAGTGAAAAAATGTATATATATATATATTAATCAAAATACTTCCATATCGACACCATCGTTAATTTGTTATACATATTTATCTCCTCTTGCATTTGTCCTTTAATGTAACTAGGAAGTAGATTTGAAGTAATTCATTTTTAGTAATATACTGGACGAAATTTTCTTGTCCTAATAATAGGGTAAAACGCCTAATAATTCCCCATCTTCGTGCTATTGTTTACAAGTTTTTCCCCTAAATCTTCCAAGTGGGCAATTACGATAATTCTACTGACAGGATAATTGGGGGAAGTTTCCCTAGATTGGGGATTAAATGGTGAGAAGTGACAATCGAGTGTTGTGAATGATTTATGAAGTCAGATGTGATATTATCTTAACCCTTTATTCCCTGAGAGGACTCGTATCTGTTCCCTTTTAAATGATGTATTTTTCGAGATAATTTAGAAGTATCTTCCTTGAACACATGTGTATAGTTTCATTCATTAGAACTCATGTGTATAGTTTCATTCATTAGAACTCATGTGTATAGTTTCATTCATTAGAACTCATGTGTATAGTTTCATTCATTAGAACTCATGTGTATAGTTTCATTCATTAGAACACATGTGTATAGTTTCATTCATTATAACACATGTGTATAGTTTCATTCATTATAACACATGTTCACGGTAACATAAGTTAAGCCCTTTTGTGATATTTTAATAAAAGAAAAAAAAACATTTTTCCATTGTTTAATATGGTTAGATTGACTATATATTTATTTATTTATCATAGCATTTAATTTATATTAATAGGATAATAATTTTTTTCTTCGCGTTCAAATTAATGCATGGCAATAAGGTTTAACCATTGACTGCATAGTGTGCCATATATGGTACATACTCCTTTTCATTTTCAGTTTACAAAATTATAATTTTAGAAATAACACAGAAAATGTTTTTCATTACATTAAATTATTTTGAATTCCTATTTAAGTTAATGTAAAACTAATTAAGTTTTGATTCAGGTTTAATAATCGCCCGTTTTTTATTGTTTAATAGAAACAATTTATTTAAAAAGCAATTTATTTATTTTAAAAAGCAATTTATTTATTTTAAAAAGCAATTTATTTATTTTAAAAAGCAATTTATTTATTTTAAAAAGCAATTTATTTATTTTAAAAAGCAATTTATTTATTTTAAAAAGCAATTTATTTATTTTAAAAAGCAATTTATTTATTTTAAAAAGCAATTTATTTATTTTAAAAAGCAATTTATTTATTTTAAAAAGCAATTTATTTATTTTAAAAAGCAATTTATTTATTTCAAAAAGCAATTTATTGAAAAAAAACATCAATTGTAACAAGTTGCGCAGAGAATGGTTGTTTAATTATTAGATAATATTTATAATATATAACTTATCGTTATTATAAATTTTTCATCATAGACTTTACCGTCATTTAATTATCAATAATTTTATATTTTTTTAACATATTTATTTTATACTTATATATTTCATTTTCATGTAGGCCTAATATTTTCGCCATTAATTTAGTCCACAGAAGTCACGAGTAGAGAATTAATGTACTTAATTAGATGAAGAGTACTGGGAAACATCTCAATCTTCACAGTAATAATTAGTATAATTTATAGAGGATATTTTAGGCCCTTTAAAGCCGAAGCCTCTTACTCTTTCTACTCTTGTTCTTATTGTTCTTGTTGTTATTGTTTTTGTTATTCTTGTTGTTAGGTAGGATAAAACGTATACTGTATATGATAATCAAGCCAATAGGCCCAATACAGTAATTGGATTGAAAAAGTCTCGTTAAAATGATTCAAATTAATTTGAAGAGTTTTCATATTAATTATGTACTCTTATTATATACATTATTTACAGGAATACTCTTATTATTTACAGGAATACTCTTATTATTTACAGGAATACTCTTATTATTTACAGGAATACTCTTATTATTTACAGGAATACTCTTATTATTTACAGGAATACTCTTATTATTTACAGGAATACTCTTATTATTTACAGGAATACTCTTATTATTTACAGGAATACTCTTATTATTTACAGGAATACTCTTATTATTTACAGGAATACTCTTATTATTTACAGGAATACTCTTATTATTTACAGGAATACTCTTATTATTTACAGGAATACTCTTATTATTTACAGGAATACTCTTATTATTTACAACGAATACTCTTATTATATACACGAATACTCTTATTATATACACGAGAACTCTTATTATATACACGAGAACTCTTATTATTTACACGAGTACTCTTATTATTTACACGAGTACTCTTATTATATGTATACACGAGTACTCTTATTATTTACACGAGTACTCTTATTATATGTATACACGAGTACTCTTATTATTTACACGAGTACTCTTATTATTTACACGAGTAATCTTATTATTTACACGAGTACTCTTATTATTTACACGAATACTCTTATTATATACACGAGTACTCTTATTATATACACGAGTACTCTTATTATTTAGACGAGTACTCTTATTATTTACACGAGTACTCTTATTATTTACACGAGTACTCTTATTATTTACACGAGTACTCTTATTATATACACGTGAACTCTTATTATTTACACGAGTACTCTTATTATTACACGAGCACTCTTATTATTTACACGACTACTCTTATTATTTACACGAGTACTCTTATTATTTACACGAATACTCTTATTATATACACGAGTACTCTTATTCTATACACGAGTACTATTATTATTTACACGAGTACTCTTATTATTTACACTCGAGTACATTTAAATTATAATATTATATTCAACATGCAGTACAATTATTACAGAAGTTCTAGTTTTTATTATTCTATTTACATGAAATGAGTTTTTGAACTTTGAATTGGTTAAAAACTTTCCCCATTCTTCCCCATTCACATCCTTCTTCCCCATTCACATTCTTCTTCTCCATTCACCCCCTTCTTCCCCATTCACCCCTTCTTCCCCATTCACCCCCCTTCTTCCCCATTAACCCCCTTCTTCCCCATTCACCCCCTTCATCCCCATTCACCCTTTTCTTCCCCATTCACCCCCCTTCTTCCCATTCACCCCCTTTTTCCCCATTCACCCCCTTTTTCCCCATTCACCCCCTTCTTCTCCATTCACCCCATTCTTCCCCATTCACCCCCTTCTTCCCCATTCACCCCCTTCTTCCCCCTTCACCCCCTTCTTCCCCATTCACCCCTTCTTCCCCATTCACCCCCTTCTTCCCCATTCACCCCCTTCTTCCCCATTCACCCCCTTCTTCCCCATTCACCCCCTTCTTCCCCATTCACCCCCTTCTTCCCATTCACCCCCTTCTTCCCCCTTCTTCCCCATTCACCCCCTTCTTCCCCATTCACCCCCTTCTTCCCCATTCACCCCCTTCTTCCCCCTTCTTCCCCATTCACCCCCTTCTTCCCCATTAACCCCCTTCTTCCCCATTCACCCCCTTCATCCCCATTCACCCTTTTCTTCCCCATTCACCCCCTTCTTCCCCATTCACCCCCTTTTTCCCCATTCACCCCCTTTTTCCCCATTCACCCCCCTTCTTCTCCATTCACCCCATTCTTCCCCATTCACCCCCTTCTTCCCCATTCACCCCCTTCTTCCCCCTTCACCCCCTTCTTCCCCATTCACCCCCCTTCTTCCCCATTCACCCCCTTCTTCCCCATTCACCCCCTTCTTCCCCCTTCTTCCCCATTCACCCCCTTCTTCCCCATTCACCCCCTTCTTCCCCATTCACCCCCTTCTTCCCCATTCACCCCCTTCTTCCCCATTCACCCCCTTCTTCCCCATTCACCCCCTTCTTCCCCCTTCTTCCCCATTCACCCCCTTCTTCCCCATTCACCCCCTTCTTGCCAGCAAATCGTTACTCCCCCCGTCTTCTTATCTTCAGTACGATATCAGACTTTGTGCCGTGACGTTCTATCCGTTCATAGCTCCGTTCCAATGCTGTGTTTATTCGTGTTCTAACCTCGAGAACATCTTTCCATTTGGTCTCACACAACAAATCCTGTTGTTATTAGTTTTAAAATATTTAATTATTGAACTATTTAAAACAGCCCTAATTGGCTCATATTTTTGGGTATAAAAACAACGTGTGTTTTGGATTATGTTGGTAAAATGTGATGCATTTATATTATCCATTTAAATTTAGTGTATGAATTTATGTATATTTTTTCATAGTAACCTGGATATGTCACCCATTTTTTTGTAATATTATATAACATTTTAAATATCAATCCCAATTGTTTCATTTAATGAAATTTGAAAAAATGCTGATAATATTTTCAAATTATATATTTATATACAAATTGATAAAGTTTTAATTTGTTGATGGCCTGTCGTTTCACTTGCTTCTCTATTAATCAATACCTTGCTAGAAATAACATCTGTACACTCTAATGTCAAACATCTTGCAAGAAGAATAAGCAATAAAGGGTAAAGGAACAGTTACCAAATGTGAAATTATCATACGATGGAAACTTCAGTAGGTATTGTTTTAAAAAATGTATTAAAATGTGTTATCTGTGGGGAGAACATTGTTGAAAAAGTATATAATTTAAACTTTGTACATTAATTGGTAACCATGATGACTTAAGGTATCGTGGATACAAAATGATAGTTATCTTGGATACCAATTGAAAGGTATCGTGGATACCAATTAAAAGTTATTGTGGATTCCAATTAAAAGTTATTATCGATACCTATTTTGTTTTTCACAATGAGTACATTTTATTATTTTGATGTGTTTTTAATAATGATTTTTTTTAATAAGTATTTTTTATACTTTTATACGGGCTTGAACGTAAATTTTTTAGTGTTTTATTTTCTTTAGTTATTATAATATTCTCTTGTATATGTTGTAAACTTTTAGCTCAATAAAGATTTTTAATGTTTAATGTTTTTTTAAAATTTTATCTGATATTTATTCCGCATCTGAAAATTATCACTTTCCATTATTTAATATCATTCTTATTGCATAGTATTTTATATTATATTTTGCTATATGAAAAGGTCGCATCAGCAATGATTTGTTTTTCTATTTTTGTTGTTTTTTGCGGTTTTAATATTCAATGATTAGTTGATTAATCTTGTGGATTATTTTAATTAATTAATTCGACTGTAGTTTATTATTCCTCGAACACAGGAAACCGAATTGAAATTCTATTTTTGATATTCAAAATAGACTCATTTAGCTATTTTAAATTCAAATTTTCAGATTAAATTTATTTTTTGGATCGAAATTTATAAATTAATTAGACTGAAGTAAAAAATTTTGAACTTAATTTTTTGTAGATTTTTTTTTTGTGGATTAAAATTTATTTATTTAGAATAAATTTTTACTAAAATTATAATTGAAATGAATTCTATCAATAATTCCCTTGTACTTGCGATAGATTAACAATGTAACTTTGTCTTTATTTTATCTTCAATAATTATATAATTTATATTAACTAAATTTCTTGTATTCGTTAGCTAATTTTTCTTGATGACGTCACAATCGCGTCACTCTTCCTCACCGGTAAGTGACTCGGCCTCGTAAATCAATTATTCTGTAATTAATAGAATATAGTATAATTTATATACTTCAACGAAATAATTAGTTAGCATTTATTATTAAAAATAATTTATTATTAAAAATAATAAAAAAAAGAAATCACTTATTTTGTAATTGATAGAATATTTAGTTCTTCTATATATAGTAAACTCGTCCATAGTGGACTCCTCTATAGTAAATTTAGAGTCCTAAGTAAGAGAGCTACTCTGTATAGTGAACAAATTTTTTTAGTCTGCCTTAAAATGGTCATCAGTTTTCTATAACTGATGGCCATTTTCTATTCACTATAGAGAAGTTTTTAGCCACTTATGGCAGACTAAACAATATTTGTACACTATAGAAGGTAGTTGTCTTACTAAGGAGTCAACATTCACTATAAAGGAGTCAACTTTTGAGGGGGTTTACTGTATTTCAACTAAAAATTAATTAGCATTTATTATTATGATAACGAACATTTCCAATTTCAACATTTCGAACATTTCCAATTTCAACATTTCGAACATTTCCAATTTCAACATTTCGAACATTTCCAATTTCAACATTTCGAACATTTCCAATTTCAACATTTCGAACATTTCCAATTTCAATATTTCGAACATTTTCAATTTCAACATTTCGAACATTTCCAATTTCAACATTTCGAACATTTCCAATTTCAACATTTCGAACATTTCCAATTTCAACATTTCGAACATTTCCAATTTCAACATTTCGCACATTTCCAATTTCAACATTTCGAACATTTCCAATTTCAACATTTCGAACATTTCCAATTTCAACATTTCGAACATTTCCAATTTCAACATTTCGAACATTTCCAATTTCAACATCTCGAACATTTCCAATTTCAACATCTCGAACATTTCCAATTTCAACATTTCGAACATTTCCAATTTCAATTATCCTTCACTAATTTTTACTAATGTTCATAAAATAACTCAAATAAATAAAAAAAAAAATTTATGACAGCGAACAAATTCAGACTGTGATATTTATTCTGAGAGAAAAGAATTTAAACGTTAAATATTTAATAAATTTCATTGACTTGTGGATAATTAATGGTCAGTTTCACATCTTCGGTCATATAAGATAAAAAGATATAAAAATAATTATATTACTTCTATTTTTTATTTGTATCCATAATACCTGCAGGTATCATGGATATAAAACACAATAAATATTTACTAATTCGTTTTTTCTGATATGACCGAATATTTAAAACTGTCCGATAATTCGTAACTTACCCTAGATTCTCCACCAATTATTCCTGTTCTCATATATTCTGCTTTGGGTTCTTCATTTCTTCTCTCCTTTCATTTTCAGATTATCCGGAAAAGCTAAACTGTCGACAAAATAGGGCCAATTACACTCAAATGTAAATATGGCTTTGTGGTTGAAACCTTTTAGTGACTTTGAACCTATTTAGTAATGATTATCAGACCAGCAGTGTCCCAATATTGTTACGGCGTTACCTCAATGTTGTAACAACATTGAGGTAATGTTGCCTCAATATTGTTACAATATATAGGCCATGTTGTAACAATATTGGGACTATGTTGGTCCGAGTAACATTGCTAAATTGGTACAAGCCTCATTTTACCCTCGTGATCGTTCTGTTCCTGTAACATCTATTAGTTATAAATTGTCAAAACATGGAGTAACTTGTCTTAACTTGTAAACTTGGTAAAACATATTTAGTTTTAACCTCGTTATTATTTTGTTAATTTTTCAGAGGTATATCCTATTCATTTTTCTTTTGTATAGTTATAGTGATTCCAGGAAAATTTGGTCTCGGAAAATTTGGTCTCGGAAAATTTGGTATTCATTTAGATTGTTATTTACATTATTTTGAAAACTGACGATTACTCTGAAAGTCTCAGCGTAAATGGCCATAATATAAGTTTGCAGTATCCGCTAGTTTGTTGTACTGCGCACTTCATTATTGTTTGTCAGGGAGATTTCATGGGATGGCACGCCCCCTTATTCACATGTGTCATCAGTATTCGATTGAATAATAAATAAAATGAACTTATTAAGGTAATATAAAAAGTAATTGAAGTTCTTATAGTTGAAGTTTTGGCGTGCGTGCTTGAGGGTATTAAACTTCTAGTTCCTTTCGCCGAAAACACATTCGCTGTTTCGCCGAAAACACAGCGAAAATACGACAATTTTTACCTCCATTCCCCACCCAACCGGACAGGTGCTCAATTTCTCTTATATTTATTTAATTTTTGACGAAAGTGTAATTCTGCAAAAGACCGGTCACCGTGCTTGAGTCCGTTGGCTCAAGTATTTTTCATTCCGAGAAAGAAATTTCCGAGACCGAAATTTCCGGCCACCAGATATAGATACCTACTACACGCATGACTGTTTATAGTGAATAGAAACTGTATTTACTTTATTGTAGAGGTAAATTATAGTTAGTTTTGAACTGATTATCGTTGTTGTAACATAGATTATATAAAAATACGTTTATTGTACATACGGATTATGCAGAATTGCAGATACTTAATGATAGTAATATATGATTCAACTCTTTTATCCTTTTTTTTTGTATTAGGGTAAGTTCCGAATTTTTGGACGCTTCCACATTCTTGATCATAAAAGTTAAAGAAAAAAATTATTTTTTCATATGGTCGAAAATATAGAAGCGTCCGATAACTCGGAAACTAACTCTAGTTTACTCTGTGAAAGTAATTATGATTTATCAATTGAAGTGAAGTTCCATTAACTGTTTTCCATTCACTTGCGGTGATTCTTCATTAATTGGTTATTTCTTTTGATCTTACAATTACTGATGAAATGAAACAGTAAAAAATATCACTCATTTGCGACAACACTATCATAGCTCCAAACTAGCTATTTTTCAGGAGAGGCATTTTGGTACTTGTAATTTATCTACATTCAATGATGTATTTTTTTAATAATCATAGGTATTCTAATATACCCAATGCAATCAATATTGTGTTGATTGACGAAAGTAACTGAAATATTCTTAGCTTTCTCCGTAGATTTTTTTCATATTTTTCCATTTGTCTCAAAATATCAGAATTCCCCAAAAAATAATTTGTTAATTCGCTCCTTGGCTACGTCACTGTCATAACTCCAAAAAAGCTATTTTTCAGGAGAGGCATTTTGGTACTTGTAATGTACGTACATTTAATGGTATATCGTTAGGACATTCAGCCTCTCTAGCGGTACATTTTTGAGCTACAATTATGAAACTTTTACCCCTCCCCCCCAAAAAAAAAATCAGTATTTTGAGATTTATATGTCTATTTGGATAACTCGAAAATATATTTTTTGTGTTTATTACTTTGTTCTTACAAAAGAGCGATATATATGTACCTAGTTAGAAGTAGGCACGGAGCGGAAGCCTACAGTAGGCCCACGAACCTACAAACTTACTGCGCTTAATTCTTACAATATTTTCAAAATGTAAATGAATGAATATTCTTAATTTTTAGATGTATTTTAAAGATGAAATAACAACTTCAAAACCTTTATTTATTTTCTAAGATTGAACGAAATCACAATTTTCTTTCTGGATTTATTAATTCACACATTGTAATTTTGTTGAAATTTATCAAACGGCCAATTATTCTTTAAATGAGAATGAGACTTTATTGGAAATAAAAAAATATACAGAGTTTCAAAATAAAATAACAAATACATTTCGTTTCCAAGCCCATATTTAGGACTATTTAGATCTTTCGGGCAAAGATAATCTTTAGAATATCTAAAGCTAACATCGTATACTTCTAAAATAAGGTGACTTTACATAATAAAAAGAAAAAATAACAATTCAGTTACATTGAAGATATGTTAGACATTAGGTGATTTCTCAATCCTTGTGAGAATTTGTTTCTACTAGTAATTAGTTATAAATGATAAGGTATTTTATTGAATAAATTAGACACAATATAAGTTAAAGCTCTCTGAGATACCGATAGCCTCAGGAATTTAGGAACTATATACATGAATCTATTTCTGGTACAATAGTTAAGGGTGGGCCCATCAAATTTTGCTTGGTTGCTAAAATAGTATAAACAGCATTGGTATTTGAATATGTCTCCAATTTTCATAATATTAGTTCTCAAAAATAGTGTCTCAGTATGGTGAAGATAATTACTATTAGTAGTAATCCTAATAGTCTTCTTTTGAAGAAGCAATAATTTATTTAAATGCACATTAGTTGCTCCTCCCCACACACGGTAACAGTAAATAAGGTAGGGAAAGATAAATGCGTAATATAATGACCCTTAGCACAAACGACTGCCTATGCAGAGAGACAGCGCCAGCACGTAGACAGTCATTGCATCCTTTGTTTATGCAGAGTTTTGAATTATTCCATATTTACTATGTACTATTACATATACATAGTACACATATCTCGTATATCTTTCAAGGCTAGGTCTCGTATTCCCTTCTCAAATTTACAGTTTATCGTTCTTTTATATCCTTTTTATTGTTCTTGAAATGCACAATACTTGAACATTTTGAACTTAGAGTTACCTTTTCTCTGTTTTTCGAACTTTGGATGATTGATATTTTTTAAATTAATATTTTAATGAATCTAATATTAGTATTTAATCGGTTGTAAGGTATTTTAGATTATTGTTATTATAGAAACTTTTGAAGGGAGAGGTGAACGAATTAGTTCCCTTGTTTTCTCTATTATTTACATATTCTAATAATTTATTTTGACTGTAAATAGACATTGTATCAAAGTTCTTCACCGTAAGAGTTCATCCCTAGTGGAATATTATTTGTATTGACTGTAAATAGATATTGTATGAATGTTCTTCACCGTAAGAATTCATCCCTAGTGGAATATTATTTGTATTGACTGTAAATAGATATTGTATGAATGTTCTTCACCGTAAGAGTTCATCCCTAGTTGAATATTATTTTTATTGACTGTAAATAGATATTGTATGAATGTTCTTCACCGTAAGAGTTATCCCTAGTGGAATATTATTTGTATCTTTCAAAGACGACATACTTTGGAGTTTATTATGAAATACATTTCTTAATCTGACAGCTTTTCTGTAAGCCATTTTAAAACTGACATTATATCAATAAATTTAATTTGGTCGTGTCCCCTGAGGCTCTATCCTAAAGCTGTCTGTGGTGAATGGATAAGAAGAGGGTTTGCGTCCCATGAGCCCTGAACTGTTGTAATTTGTATTATGTATTGTCTTCTTTTATTGTTCCATGTTTTTCATTTAACGCTATTAACAGTTTTAGAGGATAGCGCTAGGGTTATGCTCTTCAACTACGAGGTCTTAGATTTTTGTGTTAGGTACACTCGTAGGCTTCATTTACTATCTCCTCTTCATTTTCCTCTTCCATCCGTGAGTGCAGTCATCGGTGCTTGTGTCCCTTTTCTCCACAATCCTTGGTAAGTGACTGCATTCACGGAGTAGCTTTTATGCATCCATGCCCCAGAGCCTCTAGGTGAAGTGAAGAGAAGAGGGAGTGACGTGTAATATAATTTGTGCTCGAGCCACCCGAATTACATACAGGCATTGAAGTTTAAGGCCATCGCTAGGGATACAGAAAAGGCTTACCCTCTCTTATCCTCTCAAGTTCCATAAAGGTTATGTTACATCCTCTCTCTCCTCTCAAGTACGACAATACTGATGTCTAACCTCTGTCTCCTCTCTTTTTTTAGGTTGTGTTGGGGAGGAGGCAACTGAAAATGGTCCCTCAAGCGTCGGGTCGGAGAGGGGAAATGTCATGCGTCGCGTCTTCTCCAAGTCAGCCGGCGATCTGCACAACCGGAGCCGTTCCAATGACAGGTGAGTCGAATGGGAAATTTTAATTTACCTTTAATGTCGAAACGTCAAAAGGAAGTTGAGTGCAAGGGACTGGAAGAAAAAGTCATATAGGAAAATGGTTCCATGAAAAAAGTCACCTACAACCATTATGTGACAATGCTCATAGATGCAGAAAAGCTACTCTGTGAAGTGTGTTTTAACATTTGGTCAAATTAAAATTCATAAATATCGATTGGTTTCTGTCAATCATCAACATACAGTGTCCGAGTACTGCGGGTGTCTAATAACTGAGTTGTTACCCTGGTTTAGTATCTACTCTACGATGCCTGATTTCAAAATTAAAGATAGGAAAAAAAAGACGATTAGAATAAAAAAGAGAAATAGTAAGTGTAAAGGCATGAATAATTAATCTACTGATAAATTATTCGAAATGATTTAATCTTTTAGGAGTATTTTAGTTTATTGATTTTATAGGATTGGAATTAAATTAATTATCTTCTAGGATTTTTATAAAAAAAATTTATAGGATTTTTATCAATTTATTTTTTTTTCTTTCTCCTTTTTTTCTATTTCAATTTGAAAAATATATTCGTTCATAATAATGATTCATAATTGTATGTGTTTTGACTCGGGATGCAGTTTAACGAAAAATGATTAACAATGCAAAGAGACAGCGCCACAATCATTAACGTCATTTTATTTTATTGGATTTCTCTAATCTTTCTGGGCATCTCGTTATATCACAATTATACTGTTTTTATCTTGTTTTAAATTATTATTAGTCAATAAAAGTTGTGATACTTCGAAAAAGAGGACGATTTCAATGGAATTAAAAAATGTAAAACAATAAATGTAATAATTAAAGAATTTGTTTATCTTTTTTTATTTTCTTTCTTATCAAGCAGCACTCAGAAAAAGACGTTTCTATTTCAGGTATAGAACTGAAAATATTTATGTGTTTATATATCATTTTAGTACCATTTTATTTACATTATTTTTGATATTTTTGGATTATTTTAAACTTGCATAGTTTTTTAAACTAGTTCAATGCATACAAAGTTTAATGGAGGGGCAGTGAAACCGCAGGCCAAAGGCAGGTCTGCCATATGTATGCTGCTTATTTTTAGTTAGTTTTAGTTAAACGTTGAGTTTAGATATTTAGTATTGCTTTTGCTTATTAATATATAGAATGGCAGTAGAAAGTTTGTGTTAGGCTGCGCTTATAGTCATTTTACAAAATATTTTGAATATTATATTTCGCTTGTTTTTAATTAAAAAATACTGTATCTAAATAAAGACTGTTATCGTATCCGTGATACCATTCAAGCTCTACAGTACAAACAATTCCATGCGTATACCATGTGGCACTTACACTTTAAATCATGTGTATACCATGTATTCTTTTTGGAAACGGATTCCATGTGTATAACATGTGGTTTTACATGGTAATATGGTAAATTACGTGTGGTTAACATATAATATAAATATGGTATTTAGCATGCTGCTATGAATGTGGTAAATTACCTATGGTAAACACCTGTTATTAGTATGGTAATTTATATGAGGTAGTGAATTAAACATGTATATTCGATTAATATTTATGATATGCCCGAAAAGTTCTTAGAACTTATAAAAGGGCTTGTTGTAATCTTATATTTCTAAATTTTGTCTATGTGTTTTTGTACTTTCTTATATATAGGTATGATTGTTTTAAAATTTGTAATGATTTTTTCAATAAAGATTAAATAAATAAATATGATTTTGAAACGGAATAGCCTCATGTTTTTTAAGTATGCTTATGATGGTTAAATTAATTCAATGTAGATATCACATTTATAGTATATAATGCCATATTATAACCTTTTAACCTTACGATAGCCCCCAGGGGCTCTATCCTGAAGCTGTCTGTGGTGAATGGAAGAGAAGGGGGGTGACGTCCCTTGGGCCCGGAACTGTTGTAATTTGGATTATGGATTGTCTTTTTTCATTTTTACCATGTTTATCTTTTTTTAACACTATGCGCAGTTTTAGAGGATAGCGCTAGGGTTATGCTCTTCAATTACGAGGTCTTTGATTTTGTGTTAGGTAGGCTCGTAGGCTTCATTTACTATCACCTCTTCATTTTCCTCTTCCATCGACTGCAGCCACCAGAGCTTGTGTCCCGTTTCGTCACATTCCTTGGTAAGTGACTGTATTCATGGAGTAGCTTTTCTGCATCCATGAGCATTGTCACCGACGGTGGTAAGTGACTTTGTTCATGGAGCCACTTTCCTTTCTGACTGCTTCTTCTAGTCCCTTGTAATTAATTTCCTTTTGACGTCAGCGATATGGCCTTTGGTTCCGAAGCAGACGCTAAACCCCTACTAAATTAAAAATAATCATACGATAGACATCTGTGTACAATATAGAATTGCTTGCTGGGTAATCATCAGGAACGGCAATGAAAACGTGGATTAGACAATGAATTTATTACCACAA
Organism: Caprella mutica; assembly: GCA_947561585.1. Classification (NCBI taxonomy): domain Eukaryota; kingdom Metazoa; phylum Arthropoda; class Malacostraca; order Amphipoda; family Caprellidae; genus Caprella; species Caprella mutica. The sequence continues at coordinate 26,730 of CANNZV010004082.1, forward strand.
CTGCCATATGTTGGATACTTTCTTACAATAAAGTCTTCTCTACCATCCATCAAATCTATAATTTGTTTATAATTTATATATCCTTCAATATTTTATATACGGAATAAAATAAGTATTACATATATAATTTATATTATTTACCACTTTACTTCAAATATCTACTATTCGATATTAAATTTTTTTTTTATTTAATGATCATAATTTTTGAACGTATATCTTTGAATTCAAATTAATTTATGTGATCACTTGAAATAGGGTCACATTTGTTTTACTGATAATATACCATTACAATAACTTTAATGAATCAATGAAACCTATTCTGTTTATATACATAGTTTGGATAATTTTACTAAATGAATAGAAACATTAAAGCATGTTCATGTTGAATTATATGCATTTTCAATGAATGAAAAGGATAAAGCATGTATATACTGAATGCCCCGCCCATTTTTTATTTTATTTTTGAACTCGTAAGTGAAATGCTCTTTGCATGCAGGGACACAACCTAATTTATTTCGTGTCACGAGAGACATGTTATTATTCTTCTTCTTTACATGTTATTATTCTGCATACAAAAGCGAGAATGATAATTTAAATAAAAGAGTCCCGAGTTTATAACGTGAAAATAGCATATTTAAAAAATATTGTTTAAAAAAAAATATTTCCAAAATATATCTCAAAATTTAAATGATTATTTCTAAATTGGTTCAACTTATTCATAATTTTTATTCATGATTCACTATTTAATTAAATACATCTAATCTATTTATTTTATTCATCAATAATTACATGATATCAATTCGTAATTATTCACTAACTTTATATGTTTGTACACTGTACAGTTAAAAGTAAATTAAATAATCTTAGTAGTTTCCGTAGACTAAAATGATATTTCCTTCATTTCACTATATGTTTTTATATTGAGACTAATGTGCTTCCCCACAAAAACTAACTGGTTTTCAATGCTATTAATATAGGTGTATAATAACAATCCATACATGGACCATGTATTCAGATTATATACTGATTATTAACTATTACATTATACTCTGCAATATTTGAAATCTTATACATTTTTTTGTTGAATAGACTGATATATTTCATAGATAAGATGCATATAAAATTGAATAATTTTTTTAAAATATCAAGGCTACATTCTTCATGTTGATAAGAAGCAGACGCCAAATATATAAACACCCAACAAGTATTATTAGGATAAGATATATAATTATTAATATATTTTTTTAATAATCATATCATATACTCAATGCAATATTTTATTTAATATATAATAGACGATAGTAACTGAAATATTCATAGCATTCTCCCTAGATTTATTCACATTCTTCCATGAGTCTCCAAATATCAGAATTTAAAACAGTATTTTGTTGGATTTAGATTCTATAATATTTCTTTTAAGAAATAAATAATTATTAGCTGTACAGCTTAGTATGCATTTTAAGCAACTATGACAAATTTATAAAATTTGTCATTTAATAATCAACAAATCATTTAAGGACACGTTTGGTCATAAGTTACCAAGAAATGTATGCTATAACTGGTTAAATTAGATTTAATGATTTTCGTATAAATAATAAATTAATAAAGGATATCTGAAATTATAATCAATAATAGTTTTCAAAATAGTTTTGTTTTATTTATAATACTATAAATCATTCCTAATTAATCGAAAGAATTGTCTTTCTCATAAATCTCAATTAAAAGTAACTTAAATAATCTTAGTAATCTCCCTAGACTTTCAATTTTTCCTCTCTGTTTTCTGATTGGTTTATAGTCCGTAGAGTAAGTTACTAATTATTGGTCAGTTTCACACCTTCGGTCATATGAGAAAAACGATATAATATTTATTATCAAATTTTTATAGAATAGAATAAAAATTATTATATCGTGTTACAGGTATATTGAATATCAATTAAAATTAAATAAAATATCATTTAATCGTTTTTTTCTTATATGACCGAGACTGACCGATAATTCGAAGCTTACCCTATAATAATATCAGTCTTCAATGGAGTATATTGGCTCCCCTCTCCTCTGCCTCTATTTTATATTGGAATTATTACCGCTATAATGATATACCGTAACTAGATATTATTTGGTATAGTTACTATAGTATATACCGAGGCACTTGTATAGATAGGAAATTAGGTTATTATTATTTTTATCCCTGGTTACTTCTTTTATATATTTTCATCTGAAGATGGGAAACGTGTAATAATAATATTTGTTTATTATTATTAGCTATTTTTCATAATAATAAATAATTGATTTTGAAAAGAGGATTATTTTTAGATATAATTTTTATTTGATTTTTTTTATTTAATACTAATTCAGTAATGAAGGTTATCGGGAAATAAATATTAAATTGTTTTGAATTAGAAAATAAACTTCTTGAATAGGGTAAGTTCATATTTATCGGAAAATTTCACATTTTCGATCATAGGTATATATTAATACTATATTTAAATTATTTTATATATTTTAGTATTTTATCCCATATGATCGGAAATAAGAGATCATCCGATAACTCAGAACTTACCCTACACCATTAAAAATCATTTTGTACATCTCTGTTATTATATATTAATATATTCATCTACATTGGTATATTTATTTAATGTATCATATACCAAACATGATAGATCTATTCTATTTTGCCCCCGTAACTGAAAAAATAAAACTAAAATCATAGTTACGTATGTCACTCATTTAATATATATATATTTTTAATGAACAATCATCATCGACAACAATATTTATATCATGGGGCATGCCGCCCCCAAACACCCTCCTGCCAGATCATTAAACAATGATAAAGTGTCCTGTACAACAAACTAGCTGATACAAAAAACTACATAACAAGATTCTAACAAAAAAATTAAAATTCAGAATACTTAGTTATCACACGATTTTGTTGGCAATTCAAATTTCAATTAATTAACAATAATTTAACTCTGTATCATCGGTACTGGTATAGTTCAAACATCTTTAATTTTAAACTTCTTATTTAACTTTTGTATTTTATTTTCAAAACAGAAAAGACCCAACATGATGAATATAGAAATAAGAGATTGATTATTATATTTACCTTATTTTCGGATAAGTTCTCTCAGCTAAAAGTGGTCGTACGAAGTCCTACAACTTCGAACACATTTACTCAAATTTAAGTTTTGTTTTCAATTTTCAAACTACGTAACTCAATTCTTCCGAACTTTAGTTTCTAATGAAAAGAAACAAATTGGACCGAAACGTACAATAGGTTTCAATTGAACTTTTCAGAAGAAACTTTTTTTACTTCGCTTGTGTAAAGCTTCGATACAGAGTCTATGAATCCGAACTGATAGGGTTAGTTTCGAGTTATCGGATGGTTCCGCATTTTCGATCCTATAAGAAAAAAATTTAAACCTTTATTTTAATTGGTATCCATGATACTTGCAGGTATCATGGATACCAATTAAAATAAAGTTAAATATTCTTTTCTTACATGATCGAAAATGTGGAACCGTGCAATAACTCAAAACTTACCCTATCACTTTCACTTCCTGAATAAAATATATACTGAATAATATTCATGAATGAATAACTGGTTTACGAATATAATTAGCATTTATTATTCATTGAAATTTTACGAACATTAAATGAAAAAATTAAAATACAGTTTTTTTATTTTATTTTATTTTTTTTATGCTTTGCTAAAAACAGCCCGTATGACGGTGCTATGATTCCTTTCATTGGTTATCATTTTTTTAGAAAGCTGTTACAAGTTTTAAAAATGTCTCTAAAGATTTAAAATTATAAGAGATCTAGTAATTGGTAGAGTTTCAATGGAAGGAAGTAGTTAGTTAATGTAAACATTTAGTTTTTGTTTATTTTGCTTCTGTAATAAGGAATAAACTGCTATCGGCCTACCATTTGATTGCCGTAAAACTTACCCTTCCCTGGCAATAAAGATTTACTCCTGGGATAGTAATGAATATCCCAGGAAAGAGGGATTTATTCCTGTTATATTAAGGTATTATCCCAGGAATTTATCCTTCTTACCTGGGACAATCCCTATGTCCCAGGAATAAATGCTTCTTGCCTAGGTTAGACACAGTGGATAAAGTTTTTGCTACAATCAAGTTCCCTTTCTTCACTAAATTCTCCATTTGTTTTTCTCACCAAATTCACCATTTCTCATTTCAGATCGGCAGACAATTCTCCGCAGAGTTCACCGAAACTACATCACAAGAAGGTGGAAATTATAGAAGATGAAGGCGAGAAGAAACTTCCTGTTCAGAGGACTTCAGCGGCCGCCTTCTTTACTTCCTTGAAGGTAAGAAGAAGGAGAATTTTTTGATTAAAAAAAAATCCCGCAGCGTTTTCGTACGCCAACAAAAACGCTGCGGCTTTCCACATAATTTCTCACATAATTTCATAATTGATAAATTTATTTACTTTTTGGCATTAATTTATGTTTATTTTTCACAATTTTACCATTTTATTCAACGCAAGCGTCACAAATCCATTTTTGAACTCACTGAATTCACCGTAAATATTTTCTTTTCTACAAACGTTTATGGTTGATACATAATAGAACGTTTTCATTAAATCATAAAAAATAACAAAAAATGTATACAAATATTCATAAAAATATTCTTCTTCGATACTAAATTTTTCTTCTGTTTATTTGAATTCATAACTTCTAATTTTAACAATATTAATTAGATCAAATATAATACAAAAAAAGCCCCTCTTCATTTTCCTCTTCCATTATCCCATTCCTTGGAAAGTGACTGCATTCACGGAGTAGCTGTTCTGCATCCATGAACTTTGTCACCGACTAGTCGTAGGTGACTATGTTTATGAACCCACTTTTCTTTATGACTTCTTCTTCCAGTCCCTTGTATTTAATTTCCTTTTGACATCAGCGATATGGCCTTTGGTTCCAAAGCAGACGTTAAACCCACTATCAAATTAATTAGGTTTTTCCCGCAGGATAAAATCAGTCTGATCAACCGTAACGTTGAGGAGAGCATTGAAAACGACAAGGCATGTCAAACATGTTTGTGTGACTGTTTACACTGTGTGTTTTGTGTGACTAACAACTTATGAAATACAGTACTCTTAGGCTCAGTTCACTCGGGTGTTTTTTTCATACCGCAGCAAATAAAACGGTGCATGAATAAATGCTACGACTGACTAAACGTATGTGTTTTGTTTGAACACTTACATTGGGCGTTTTTCATGCTGCATTCTTGTTGGAAAAAGGCCCCGAGTGAAATAGGCATTAAATAAGCAGCCTATTTTCACACGGAGCGTTTTTTTTCCAACAAAAATGTAGCATTGAAAAATACCTAATTTAAGCGTTTTTTTCATGCATAATTTTTCTTGATGCGGCATTAGAAAAAACGTCCGCGTAAAAGGGGTCGTAGCTAGGCCTCCTACATACGAGACGTTTTCTAACCCGTGTTGAACGCACTATTTTTCTAAAGTTTTACTGTTGTAAATATTCTTCTTAAAAGCTTATTAAAAATACTAATAATTAATTAATACATAAACAATAAATTTTTCTGACTGTGACTAACTATAATCAGAAATAAAGCGAAAGTGGAGTAAGTTCCGAGTTATCGGATGGTTCCACATTATCGATCATAAATAGGTGGAAAAACGATTCAATCAATATCTATTATATTTGTATCCATGATACCTGCTGGTATCATGGATACCAATTAAAATAACTATTCAATGTACTAATAATATTTAGTTTTCTTACAGGATCGGAAATGTGGAACCCTCCGATAACTCGGAATTTGCCCTATATATATTTTAATGTAGTTAAATAAAACCTTTTCTAAACCATTGAGAATCTCTGCAAAAAAATATTCTGAATTTTAAGTCTATAGTTCTATACTACAATAAGAGCCTAACCATCTGTCTGTCTGTCCGTGTGTCACACTTTTATTAAGAAATACATATTAAAAGGAGAAACAAATCATTTGTAGAGGTATCATGGCTACGCACTACAATAATATTGACACAAATTATTTATAAAAAATATACTGTGGCTTTTGAGAGACAATTTTATTTTTTAATCAGAATATGTTTATCCATAATACATTCTTGCATTCGAATATAATTTAAATACAATAACAGGTACTGTACTAGTGAGAACAAAAGAAGTGGATATTTCCTTTTAATTTTATTTTTAAATGCTTCATTGACTTCTTTCTACAATTAACGTCAAATTAATTAATTAATAAGTTTAAATATATGATCACATTGTACGTAAAAAAGTATAAGTGAATAAACATTATTAATAATAAATCTTGCTAACATCCAATATACAAATAATATTACGATATTGTGCAAATGGATGCAGTATATGTATAAATTCAGTAGAACTCCTCTATAATGAAGTCCTCTATAGTGATTGTAGTGTCCTTAGTAAGGAAGTAGCCTCTATAGTGAACAAATTATCTTTAGTCTGCCATGAATGGACATCAGTTTTCTTCATGGCAGACTATAATTTTTTTTGTTCACCATACTGGGTAATTACTAACTTAAGACTCTACATTCACTATAGAGGATTGTTCTAATGTACACAAGATCTTTATATATGATTCATGAAAAATGTAGTATATTGATTAAAAAATTATATTGAAAAATATTTTATAAAATTGAAAAGTTTAAATTGATATTTTTCAGTACAGTTAAGGCCCCTCCTTCACACTTGCGTTTCTCAACGCCGCCTTTAAAAAAATGCTCATTGCAAAAAGTTTAGCTACAATTGATTTTAACGGAGCCCTTAACACTTGCGTTTTTTTTCACCAGCATTTTTTCTAACGCAAGTGTGTAACTCCGCCTAAGAGTTATCTCTTTTAATTTCATGCTGGTACTGCCGGTGTCAATTATTTCACAGAGTTTATTTTGCGAGGGATTTCAATGATTTGTTTTTAATTGCCATTAAATTGTAGTTAATTTAATATATATTATAAAAAACACTTACTAGACACTATAAAAGTATATCCACTTAAATTAGAAGCCATTTGTATCCCTAAAGGGGCAGTAAAGGGGCAGTAAAGGGGCAGTACAATCACCAAATTGGTCCTAACTACATTCAGAAGTTATTTCAATGTAGCATCAGAATATTATACTATTTTAATGTAACTTATATTGCACTGTCATAGGTTCTGAATCTACGCATTTATTATAAAAGCATTTTTTTTAAATGTTGTAATGTACTATGTTGTAATGTAATGTAACTAATGTACTAAAGTGGCTCCCTCAAGTGGTAGGATTAAGAGTTAGTTGCCATTTTTGTTTATACTGACAATCATTAGGTACAACTAGTATTGAATGGGTACGGTACTTAATTATTTGTTAAGTACGGTACATAATTATTGGTTAATTACGGTACTTAATTATTGGTTAAGTACAGTACTTAATTGTTGGTTAATTACGGTACTTAATTATTGGTTAAGTAATGTTCTTGATTATTGGTTAAGTACAGTACTTAATTATTGGTTAAGTACAGTACTTAATTGTTGGTTAAGTACAGTACTTTATTATTGGTTAAGTACGGTACTTAATTATTGGTTAAGTACGGTACTTAATTATTGGTTAAGTACGGTACTTAATTATTGGTTAAGTAATGTTCTTGATTATTGGTTAAGTACAGTACTTGATTATTGGTTAAGTACAGTACTTAATTGTTGGTTAAGTACAGTACTTTATTATTGGTTAAGTACGGTACTTAATTATTGGTTAAGTACGGTACTTAATTATTGGATAAGTACGGTACTTAATTGTTGGTTAAGTACAGTACTTTATTAGTGGTTAAGTACAGTACTTAATTATTGGTTAAGTACGGTATTTAATTATTGGATAAGTACGGTACTTAATTGTTGGTTAAGTACAGTACTTTATTATTGGTTAAGTACGGTACTTAATTATTGGTTAAGTACGGTACTTAATTATTGGATAAGTACGGTACTTAATTGTTGGTTAAGTACAGTACTTTATTAGTGGTTAAGTACAGTACTCAATTATTGGTTAAGTACAGTACTTAATTATTGGTTAAGTACAGTACTTAATTGTTGGTTAAGTACAGTACTTTATTAGTGGTTAAGTACAGTACTTAATTATTGGTTAAGTACGGTACTTAATTATTGGATAAGTACAGTACTCAATTATTGGTTAAGTACGGTACTTAATTATTGGTTAAGTACAGTACTCAATTATTGGTTAAGTACAGTACTCAATTATTGGTTAAGTACGGTACTCAATTATTGGTTAAGTACAGTACTCAATTATTGGTTAAGTACAGTACTCAATTATTGGTTAAGTACGGTACTTAATTATTGGTTAAGTACGGTACTCAATTATTGGTTAAGTACGGTACTCAATTATTGGTTAAGTACAGTACTCAATTATTGGTTAAGTACGGTACTCAATTATTGGTTAAGTACAGTACTCAATTATTGGTTAAGTACAGTACTCAATTATTGGTTAAGTACGGTACTCAATTATTGGTTAAGTACGGTACTCAATTATGGGTTAAGTACAGTACTCAATTATTGGTTAAGTACGGTACTCAATTATTGGTTAAGTACAGTACTCAATTATTGGTTAAGTACGGTACTCAATTATTGGTTAAGTACAGTACTCAATTATTGGTTAAGTACAGTACTCAATTATTGGTTAAGTACAGTACTCAATTATTGGTTAAGTACGGTACTCAATTATTGGTTAAGTACAGTACTTAATTATTGGTTAAGTACAGTACTCAATTATTGGTTAAGTACGGTACTCAATTATTGGTTAAGTACGGTACTCAATTATTGGTTAAGTACAGTACTCAATTATTGGTTAAGTACGGTACTCAATTATTGGTTAAGTACAGTACTCAATTATTGGTTAAGTACAGTACTCAATTATTGGTTAAGTACAGTACTCAATTATTGGTTAAGTACGGTACTCAATTATTGGTTAAGTACGGTACTCAATTATTGGTTAAGTACAGTACTCAATTATTGGTTAAGTACAGTACTCAATTATTGGTTAAGTACAGTACTCAATTATTGGTTAAGTACGGTACTCAATTATTGGTTAAGTACAGTACTCAATTATTGGTTAAGTACGGTACTTAATTATTGGTTAAGTACGGTACTCAATTATTGGTTAAGTACAGTACTCAATTATTGGTTAAGTACGGTACTTAATTATTGGTTAAGTACGGTACTCAATTATTGGTTAAGTACAGTACTCAATTATTGGTTAAGTACGGTACTCAATTATTGGTTAAGTACAGTACTCAATTATTGGTTAAGTACGGTACTTAATTATTGGTTAAGTACGGTACTCAATTATTGGTCAAGTACTGTGCTTAAATATTGGTTAAGTACAGTTCTTAATTATTGGTTAAGTACGGTACTCAATTATTGGTCAAGTATTATTGGCTATATATAATATAGAAATAATACTGCATAAAAAGTACTGGAATAATATTAACAAGTAGCTACAAGATGTTCAGGTCCCCTCCACTCTAAATCAGATTTTCTCTAGAAATGCTTTGAATTTGTAGAGTTAAGGTTATACAACATACCACAGTTAATAGAAAAGAAATTGATATAGTATTTGCTTGGTAATTAATTATATAAGAAAAATTCACACTCAACCTTCACTGTCCGATGTTTCTATTATTGAATAGAAGAAAAAGAACGGGGGACAAACTTTATATCGTATTACCGTAAATTTAATGGCAATTAGGTATATAGGTACACTGTTAGGTACCTAATGACATTTTAGGGTAACGGTAGTTAGGGAACGGTATAGGTAGCCATTTATGATATTTTTATGATCCTATTTAAGCCTTTGTTATTGTTTTGAATTTGTCGGACGAGGCTCTTTCTTTTTCTCCGTTTGAAATTCAGAAGGTAGAAGAAAAAACACAAGGATAACTTAAATTACATATTATGATAAAACTATAGAACCAAATTTGAAATGGTTTGCAGTTTTATAATCAGTGACCTTAGTTCTAATGAATAGAATAATAGAAATTTAAAAGTTAGATTAATATTATATTTAGAGTATTAAATTTGAAGATTTAATATCCTCAAAAGAAAAAGACTTCATAACCCCGCAAATTGTACGAAAATTATTATGTAAAATGGATTTTGAAGAAACTAGATTCTAGATCCTGAAAAAAATATTAAATCTTTTTACATAAATATAAAGTACTTCCTAAGGCCCATACTACGGTGACAGGACAATAACCCCCCGTGCAAAAAACCCCCGCGGTCAAAAAACCCCCGTGCAATATACCCCCCTGACAAAAACCCCCGTACAATAAACCCCCCGGACAAGAACCCCCCAAGCAAAAAACCCCCGGTCGATATAAATAGCATAATTCATTTTAATTAATTTTCATTAATTTTTTATTAATAAAATTACTATATGCTATAAATATAAAGAGATATAGTGCACCTAAGGTTAGGTTAGCGGTCCGATTGGGGGGGTTTGGGGGGGGGGGGGGTTGTTGCCCCCCCCCGTCCAGGTTTGATAGTGACAAAATGTATACTGTACTTATTTTACTATAAAATAGGTAATTGGGTATACCTTATTTTGCAAAAAATTTGGCATATTTTCGAAGAAAATGTAATAATTATTGGTTCACATTGAATAATGTTTAATATATTAATAAAAATGAATTATGCTATTTATATAGACCGGGGGTTTTTTGCACCGGGGGTTTTTTGCTTGGGGGTTTTTTGTCCGGGGGGTTTATTGCACGGGGGTTTTTGTCCGGGGGGTATTTTGCACGGGGGTATTTTGACCGCGGGGGTTTTTTTGCACGGGGGGCTATTGTCCTGGAATCCCACACTACATATAATAGCAGTTTTACCGCCGCGCTTTCACTGCCCTGTCTCCGCTTCTTCAATTAGTCACGATTAAATGAATGGAAGGCGGTAGCAACGCTAGTATAGTATACAAATTTGTATTCCATTCATTAAACATGATTAATTGAAGACGTGTGAACAGGGCGGAGAAAACGTGGCGGTGAAACTGCTAGTATAGTGTGGGCCTAAGTTGTTATTACTACACAGTGCTATCTAATAATAATTATTATATATTTTATTTAAATGACCGAAGACGTAGTACTGACCGATAATTCGGAACCTACCCTACAATGAAATAAAAAAAATTATCCTTGGATATATTTATATATTTCTGATAAATGAATTATTTTACGTATATAATTGGTATACATTTACAATCTAATAGAAAAAAATCAATGATTGAATTGTCTCTTTGACTGATGTATATAAATATTCTAACATAATTATAGGGTAACTTCTGAGTTATCGGACAGTTCCACATTATCGATCATATAAGAAAGATGTTAAAATTTATTATAGTTTATCTTTTATTTTGATAGGTATCCATGATACCTGCAGGTATCAAGGATACCAAATCTAATTAAAGGTAAATTATTATCATCATATAATTGTTTCTTGTGTGATCGAATTTGTGGAACTGTTTGATAACCTGGAACTTACCCTTTACATTAAGATATGTAAATATTAATAATTATGGAATTCAAATTGGAGAGTGTAAAAGTGTGACTTATTATTTGTATATTATACAACATATGGATGTATAATCTTTTTATTTAACATTTCCTGTTCACGCATTTACAAACATTTTATAGAATACAATAGAAAATATTTATTAATTTTCCAATTAATAAATATTTATATTATTACAAATAAAAAAAAATATTATACCGATTTTTCTTGTATGACCGAAGATGAGAAACAGACCGATAATTCGTAACTTACCCTAGTTGCTTTTTTGTTTTGATGGCCACAAAGTATCGTTACTATTTTATAGGCTTATTTTCACAACAAATATAATTTTCATAATAAATAATTTTTTCACAATAAATTTTATAATTCTACTACCATTTCCCAGACCAAGTTCCAGAGGACGAGAAGTAGGGATGGCAAACCTGGCATAAGGAGACAAGAGCTGCTAGATGGCAACAGAAGTAACTCTCAACCAGGTGAGTAGATAATAGGTAACACCTGGCTATTAACAAAGCTTGAAACCCCCTCTCCCCCCCCCCCCTCAAAAAAAACACCTTCAACGCTGAGTTTAAATAACCGCTGATAATATGTAACACAGTGTATTTACCATAATAACAGGTTATGGTGAAGCTAACAACGATTGAAACTATAGTAAATAAATAGAGAAGTATGCTAAGTTTCGAATTCATTGACGGTGAACTTGATCCATTCTTCAGAAACGATGTAAACAAATGACGTCACACAGAGTACTGTCAAATATTATAAGTATTATTAGATAAATATTATTAGTGAATAGAGTTTAAAACGTGATAGAAACAGATTTATGAAAGTTAATTTCCATGAAAATGCAAATTTAACTGAATAATAGCACAATTTTTATTTAAAAACAAATGGAAAATATTTTGTGTGACGTCACTCATAATATTTTCGGATGTTCCAATATTGTACTTGGTATACTTCTCTATTTTTTTAATATGGTTGTGAATACCCTCCCTAATCTCCTTAGGCTCCACCATAACATTTTCTCACGGTAATTGTGTGGTTCTCTGTATATAGTCAGTACTGGTGTGTGTACATAGGTACAAATTACTGCCGTGGATTGGTAGGCCAACTGGAAGATTTTTCTATCCACTGCGCCTAATTTTAACAGGCTTCTGATTTTTGTAACTACGATTTAAATGTAAATAATTTGCGCTGTATATTCTAAAGAGTGATTTTAATATTTTCAACCGTGCCTTTTTGGTGGCAGGTCTTTTCACCGCAAACACTTTCGCCGCATGACATTTTTACCGTAAATTTTATAAAAATACTATACGTTTATAAAAATAATGAGATAAAGCGAACCTAGGTTAGGTTAGCGGTGCGGTTGGGACCACTAAATCCCCCATTCACCCCAGCAAGGTTTGATGGTACATAATGTATACTTCATTGTTTTTTACTAGAGAAAACGTATACCATATTTTGATGTTATATTTTCGATGAAAGTGTCGTGCTGCGAAAACGTAATCGACGAAAGGACCTAGGATCACCTTTTCACTCTATAACTGTAGCCATCGTCACCTTTTAACCATTGTCACCCTCTAACTATTGTCATCCTCTATCCATTGTCACCCTCAGACGTGTCAGTGGCCAGAGGTGACAGTACGACGGATTATGCCGCAGACACCTCAGCAGATCTCTCTACCACCCTCAGCTTCTCCCCCAGACGACCTCCTCTACTCCACAGTCACACCACCGCCGGTAGAGGTTAGAGTGACCTCCAGTAATCTTCTATAACGTCTCCTACAATGACCTATAGTCTCCTATAGCTTTCTATAGTCTCATATTACGTCCTATAGTCTTCTATAACGTCCTGAAGTCTTCAATAACATCCTGTAGTCTTTTATAACGTCCTGAAGGCTTCTATAACGTCGTGTAGTCTTCTATAACATCCTATAGTCTTCTATAACGTGCTACAGTCTCATATAACGTCCTTTAGTCTCCTATAACATCCTATATTCTCCTATAACGTCTTATAGTCTTTTATAACGTCCTATAGTCTCCTATAACTTACTATAGTCTCCTATAACGTCCTATACTCTCATATAACGTCTTATAGTCTCATATAACGTCTTATAGTCTCATATAACGTCTTAAAGTCTCCTATAACGTCCTATAGTCTCATATAACGTCCTATAGTCTTCTATAACGTCCTATAGTCTCTTATAACGTCCTATAGTAACCTATAATCTCCAGTAGTCTCCTATTACCCACAGTGGTCTCAAATCATTTTCAACAGAAAAAAATAGTAGACTAATTTTCGAAATATTTGGTATTGAACTTTTTTATTTCCTAACTATAAATCTTACATTCTATATTATTATAAAAAGTAATAAACTTTTTTATTTTTTTAATTGAATTCTTACTCTCACTGCAGTTGGTGCTTCAGTGTGGAAGTTTGAGTGAATAATGTGTACTTTCATACTTTTTTTTATATTTATTTGATTATTATTTTTAATAAATTAATCAAAGTTTATATTTTCTTATCATTATTTATTATTTATTTATTATTATGACTTATTTTTATTATGGGGTTATTTCTGATTTTTCATTCAGTTCCTTATTACCGACCATGTAATTGAACTTTAAGATATCCATGATACCTGTAGGTATCATGGATACCATAGTTATCCATTAATTATCCCACAGGTATCATGGATACCAATTAAAATACATTTTAATTATATATTTTTTGCCTACATGATCGTAAATGTGGAACCGTACGATAACTCAGAACTTAGCTTTTGTATATGCAGTACCTCCATTTTATTTATACTTTTTTGCATGCGTTTAATTAATATTAATATTATATTGAAAATAATTTTCATTAATTTTTTTTCTTCAAATTTTCAACTTTAATATTTCTCAACAAATGTGTTTATTTTATTTTTATATTCAACCTCTACCGTTTAAGTATTTCTTTTTTTTTTCTTTTTGCATGTAAATAGCGTTATAGTTTAGACCCAAAACTCCACGGGAAATATACCGAATTTTTCAAAATTTATCCTACATTTTTTAAATTTTTGCCTACATGAGGCAAAATCCTCAATGAATATATTTTTTTAAATTTAATTCTTTCTCCTCAGAGGCTGACTGTGACGTGACGCTGGACAGTAGTTCTGGCGTAACGTCCTTCGCTAGAAACGCCGTATCCTTCGATAAACCAGCGCAAGATCCTAACCTTGTAAGTATCTATGGAAGAGAATTTAAATAAGAAATAACTTTTAGGACTTTATTCCATAGCTTTTGATAAGGAGTAGTAAATTCACGTAGGGTAAAGTATCAGCTACCAGATTCAAATTAAATAACGGATAATATTCCAATAGGTTAAAAACGTTATTTATCAAAAAAAAAAAGCATATAAAAAATGATTATTAATTATTTTATTATTCATTTACTAATTGAGAAATCGTATTAAACGTATAAAAATTTAATATTTTATTCATTTATTCATTTATTAACAAATCGTATAAAAAAAATATTGTGTATTTTTATTTTTTTTCATAAAAACCGAGTTAAATTTTGATTCTAACCTGGTAATTGACCCTTTACTTTACAGCATCTAAATATGAAGTAAAAAATTATCTTCAAATGTGTTCTAGATGGCATTTATAGGTTCAATATTATTTGAAAAATAGAATTAACTTTTTAATTTAATGGTAAATAAGTTAATATCAATATTCAGATTTTTTGTCGTATTTTTACAATGTTTCTGGAACATTATTCCAATATAGTGAAAATATTGGACCAATGTTGTCCCAAATAACATTGTTTAATTTAAATATTATATTTACTCCATATAAAAGATAGAGCTACGATAACTTTTCGATTAAATATATCTTAAATCATTATTTTTATAAACAATTATTAATTTCTTTTTTTTAAATAATAGTTTTAATTATTAAAATTCTATATATTCATATGAAATGTTTTGACGCTATATACAGACTTTAGTAACTTAAGTGTATGAGATTAGCGTGCCTAGATATTAGATACGGTAAAATTTATTTCCATATTGTAAAGAGATAAATACAATGGTAAAAACTATATGATAATTTCCGATGAAGGTTCTAAATTGATGTTCAATTTTTAATTTGAGTTTAATTAAATATTTAATTGATTAATTCTTTTCAATACGATCTATTCAGTTTCAATCAATTATACCAAATTGATAGAATTCGAACAAGGTTTAGATTAGGCAATTGCATTAGGACTCCTCTATAGTGAATGAGTTAGGATGTGCCCTGTATAGTGAAACAAATTTTCTTTAGTCTGCCGTAAAATAGCCATCAATTTTCTATAACTGATGGCTATACATGGCAGACTAAAGAATTTGTTCACTATAAAGAATGCATCCTAACTCATACACTATAGAGGAGTTCACTATAGAGGAGTTCACTATAGAGGAGTTCACTATAGAGGAGTTCCCTATAGAGGAGTTCCCTATAGAGGAGTTCACTACAGAGGAGTTCACTATAGAGGAGTTTTGATGTATAGGATTCAATTCTCCATTATCTGACGTGTCTAATCTTTTTATGGCGTTAGTACCATGTCAGCAAACTGCCAACAGTGCCACCTATTGACGAGGTTCGTCACCATTGAAACTGTTCCAGAAATGATGAGCACATTTTTAAATATTCCCAAAGCTTATTTCACACTGGGCGTTTTTCTCATGCCGCATGAAAAAAACGCTACAATTGAGTGAACGTTTGTGTTTTGTTTCTGGTGTGAATCAGACTTAAGGCCTATTTCACACTGAGGCGTTTTTTGTACAAAAATGCAGCATGAAAAAACACTCAAATCTAAGGCTCATTCTATACTAGCAGATAAAACGTCGCGTTTTCACCGCCCTGTTCACGCCTCTTCAATTAATCACGGTTGAATGAATGGAAGGCAAATTTGCAGTCTATATTAGCGTTTCTACTGCCTACCACCATTCATTTAACCGATATTAATTGACGAGGCGTGAACCGGGCGGTGAAAGCGTGGCGTTTTATCTGCTAGTATAGAATGGGCCTAAGCAGACATACAGAACACGTATGTTTAATCAGTCGAAGTATTTTTTCAAGTAACATTTTTTTGGCAGTGGCATGAAAACACGCTCATGTGAAAGGGGCGTTAAGCTATTTTGATAAAAAAACGTATATAGTCCAATGATAGTCCAGCATTTTAAATGTCACCAACATTTCTGGAACACAATTTATTGTTTTTTTTAAGGAACGCGGCATGATGAACATTTTCATGTTACTTAGAGTTTAGATATTTATATTCTTATGAAGTTTTAATTTGTTTTAAAGATTAGATCTTTCTTTTAATGATATCCTGATTGGTAAGTTATGGTGGGGCCATAGAAGATTGAGAGTATAGGGTAAGTTACGTGTTATCGAACAGTTCCATATTTTGGATCACTTAAGAAAAAAAATATAGTTCAACATTAAAAGTTATTACTCGTTAGTTTAATTGGTATCCATGATACCGGAAGGTATCATGGATACTAATTAAACTAACGAGTTAAAATTTTCAATAATATATTTTTTTCTTTGATCGAATATGTGGAACCCTCCAATAACTCGGAACTGAATTACCCTACCCACTAAAATCTTCTATGGCCCCACCGTACTATAATTCTTTTTAAAATATTCGTTCGTTATTCTCCACAAAAGAAATGAATTTTTACATAAATTAATTTTTTTTAGAAATAAAATATACTTCTAAATAATCTTAGATTTCATTATTTAGATATTTAATTTTAGACATTTAATTATAGTTTTAATGCATTGTTACAATTTACATTAGTTACTGTTGTATTTCACCTTTCAATTTTTAGTGAATTATTATTTTTTTCAAGTACACATGTTTACATTAAATTTTTCCTTTCAACTTTATAATTAAGAAATAAGATAACTACTATAAAATTTAGAATTTTATCGTTTATAAAAACACTATTTTTTAAAAAGTAATCAAGAATGCTTTCAAATTAAAAACATATAAAATTTAAAGATTTAAAGAAAAGAAAGATCAAAATCTAAACAAAATATGAATTTAATTAAAATAAAAATTCAAAATTTCAAATTACGAAATGTCCAATTATATAATTTTTATTATTTAATAAAAATCATAATTTTCAAAAATTGAAAAAAATCATAATTTCAAATATTTCAAATAAAAATCAAGTCCTACTTCGCCTTTCAGAGTATATTGCAATATACTTAATTCCAATCAAATTAATTACAACCTCATTACGACATTTAAGTTACGTTGTTTATTTTATAATGAGAGCATTTCCCTCATATTCATAGACATTGTGAATGTGTGACATTCTTCTCTATATTAATGATAAACTAATTAAAATTCTAGGAATCCTCAATGAAAAAAATACACAGGAATAATAGGATAAGTGACAATAATCAGATGCGATTTAATTACCCGATGTTGATTTCAATATTAAAAAATGAGGAAAAATTCATTCATTTTTAATTTATTAAAAATTAAAAATAGTTGGTATTAAAAATTAATAGTCGTCACTCTATATCTTTCATCAATATATTATATGATCGTTTATGCGGAACTGTCCGCTAACTAGGAACTCTATGTCATTTTAACTTTGAATACACCACGTGGTATATATTTGTGACGCACCGTAGTCAACTCGGCTTGAAAGTTTTAAACACTTTTTTAAATAGGTAGAAATTTCAACGCAAAATATTGTGCCGTGTTGTATTGCATGAATTTGTGGTTGAAATAACCGTAGAGTTTTCAATAGGAACAATGTTACCTCTCATCATCCTGGGGAGAAAGTTATGGTTTCCTATCATTTAAGAGAAAACTTTATAGCATTTTTTCTTAATTGGTATCCATGATGCCTACATGTATCATGGATACCAATTAGAATAACGAATTATAATGTTGAATTCTACATTTTTCCTTATATGATGGAAAACTTGGAATTTTCTGATAACTTGAAAATGGCTCTATATCGCCTGATTAACATGTTTAAAAATAAAAATCCCCTGAATCCTATTATCCTTTTTTTCGTTAAGGATCCAGCGATAGCGAGGTCTAGAGCCCTGAGGATGCACTCCTTCTACCAGCTTACCATCGAACTCAAGAGAGGAAAAGACCTCGTACCTAAAGATTCCTGTGGTAAGTTGATAAATAACCCATTAGTCCTACTTATAGCAATCCTATTTCTGAAACCCTATTTCTGAAATCCTGTTCCTGAAATCCTGTTCCTGAAATCCTGTTCCTGAAATCCTGTTCCTGAAATGCTATTCTGAAATTCAATTTCTGAATCTTGAAAGAATATTCGCAGAATAATGAATATGACAAGTAGATAGGAAATAATAAACTCCTGACAAATCTATGAGAGAAAAAGGTACTGGCCAATTACAGACTGGTGCTACTTGACAAGCTTTTAAAAGTTCATTTTCTAAGCCAATTACAGACTGGTGCTACTTGACAAGCATTACAAGTTCATTTTCTAAGCTAATTACAGACTGGTGCTACTTGACAAGCATTACAAGTTCATTTTCTAAGCCGATTATAGACTGGTGCTACTTGACAAGCTTTTAAAAGTTCATTTTCTAAGCCAATTACAGACTGGTGCTACTTGACAAGCATTACAAGTTCATTTTCTAAGCTAATTACAGACTGGTGCTACTTGACAAGTATTACAAGTTCATTTTCTAAGCCAATTACAGACTGGTGCTACTTGACAAGTATTACAAGTTCATTTTCTAAGCCAATTACAGACTGGTGCTACTTGACAAGTATTACAAGTTCATTTTCTAAGCTAATTACAGACTGGTGCTACTTGACAAGTATTACAAGTTCATTTTCTAAGCCAATTACAGACTGGTGCTACTTGACAAGCATTACAAGTTCATTTTCTAAGCTAATTACAGACTGGTGCTACTTGACAAGTATTACAAGTTCATTTTCTAAGCCAATTACAGACTGGTGCTACTTGACAAGTATTACAAGTTCATTTTCTAAGCCAATTATAGACTGGTGCTACTTGACAAGCATTACAAGTTCATTTTCTAAGCCAATTACAGACTGGTGCTACTTGACAAGTATTACAAGTTCATTTTCTAAGCCAATTATTGACTGGTGCTACTTGACAAGCATTACAAGTTCATTTTGTAAGCCAATTACAGACTGGTGCTACTTGACAAGCATTACAAGTTCATTTTCTAAGCCAATTACAGACTGGTGCTACTTGACAAGTATTACAAGTTCATTTTCTAAGCCAATTATACCTATTTTGACACTTTTTAAAAATGAAAACAGTGATCCTACTTCTCTAGTTCATAATTCTGTTATACTGAATTTTCTTTGAATGTAACCTAGCTTACATGTTCAATGTTACATAGCATACATGTTCAATGTTACATAGCATACATGTTCAATGTTACATAGCATACATGTTCAATGTTACATAGCATACATGTTCAATGTTACGTAGCATACATGTTCAATGTTACATAGCATACATGTTCAATGTTACATAGCATACATGTTCAATGTTACATAGCATACATGTTCAATGTTACATAGCATACATGTTCAATGTTACATAGCATACATGTTCAATGTTACATAGCATACATGTTCAATGTTACATAGCATATATGTTCAATGTTACATAGCATACATGTTCAATGTTACATAGCATACATGTTCAATGTTACATAGCATACATGTTCAATGTTACATAGCATACATGTTCAATGTTACATAGCATACATGTTCAATGTTACATAGCATACATGTTCAATGTTACATAGCATACATGTTCAATGTTACACAGCATACATGTTCAATGTTACATAGCATACATGTTCAATGTTACATGGCATACATGTTCAATGTTACATAGCATACATGTTCAATGTTACATAGCATACATGTTCAATGTTACATAGCATTCATGTTCAATGTTACATAGCATACATGTTCAATGTTACCTAGCATACATGTTCAATGTTACATAGCATACATGTTCAATGTTACATAGCATACATGTTCAATGTTACATAGCATACATGTTCAATGTTACATAGCATACATGTTCAATGTTACACAGCATACATGTTCAATGTTACATAGCATACATGTTCAATGTTACATGGCATACATGTTCAATGTTACATAGCATACATGTTCAATGTTACATAGCATACATGTTCAATGTTACATAGCATACATGTTCAATGTTACATAGCATACATGTTCAATGTTACCTAGCATACATGTTCAATGTTACATAGCATACATGTTCAATGTTACATAGCATACATGTTCAATGTTACA
>CANNZV010004083.1:0-66666 GCA_947561585.1 Caprella mutica
GTATCCTTTAATTGGGTAGTATCCTATAATTGGGTAGTATCCTTCAATTGGGTAGTTTCCTATAATTGGGTATTATCCTATAATTGGGTTGTATCCTTTAATTGGGTAGTATCCTATAATTGAGTAGTATCCTATAATTGGGTAGTATCCTATAATTGGGTAGTATCCTTCAATTGGGTAGTTTCCTATAATTGGGTAGTATCCTATAATTGTGTAGTATCCTTTAATTGGGTAGTATCCTATAATTGGGTAGTATCCTTCAATTGGGTAGTATCCTATAATTGGGTATTATCCTATAATTGGGTTGTATCCTTTAATTGGGTAGTATCCTATAATTGGGTAGTATCCTATAATTGGGTAGTTTCCTATAATTGGGTATTATCCTATAATTGGGTTGTATCCTTTAATTGGGTAGTATCCTATAATTGGGTAGTATCCTATAATTGGGTTGTATCCTTTAATTGGGTAGTATCCTATAATTGGGCAGTTTCCTATAATTGGATAGTATCCTATAATTGGGTTGTATCCTTTAATTGGGTAGTATCCTATAATTGTGTAGTATCCTTTAATTGGGTAGTATCCTATAATTGGGTAGTATCCTATAATTGGGTAGTATCATATAATTGGGTTGTATCTTTTAATTGGGTAGTATCCTATAATTGGGTAGTATCCTATAATTGGGTAGTATCATATAATTGGGTAGTATCCTATAATTGGGTAGTATCCTTTAATTGGGTAGTATCCTATAATTGGGTTGTATCCTATAATTGGGTAGTATCCTATAATTGGGTTGTATCCTTTAATTGGGTAGTATCCTATAATTGGGTAGTTTCCTATAATTGTGTAGTATCCTTTAATTGGGTAGTATCCTATAATTGGGTTGTATCCTATAATTGGGTAGTATCCTATAATTGGGTAGTTTCCTATAATTGTGTAGTATCCTATAATTGGGTTGTATCCTTTAATTGGGTAGTATCCTATAATTGGGTAGTTTCCTATAATTGTGTAGTATCCTTTAATTGGGTAGTATCCTATAATTGGGTTGTATCCTATAATTGGGTAGTATCCTATAATTGGGTAGTATCCTATAATTGTGTAGTATCCTTTAATTGGGTAGTATCCTATAATTGGGTTGTATCCTATAATTGGGTAGTATCCTGTAATTGGGTAGTATCCTATAATTGTGTAGTATCCTTTAATTGGGTAGTATCCTATAATTGGGTTGTATCCTATAATTGGGTAGTATCCTATAATTGGGTAGTATCCTATAATTGGGTAGTATCCTATAATTGTGTAGTATCCTTTAATTGGGTAGTATCCTATAATTGGGTTGTATCCTATAATTGTGTAGTATCCTTTAATTGGGTAGTATCCTATAATTGGGTTGTATCCTATAATTGGGTAGTATCCTATAATTGGGTAGTTTCCAATAATTGTGTAGTATCCTTTAATTGGGTAGTATCCTATAATTGGGTTGTATCCTATAATTGGGTAGTATCCTATAATTGGGTAGTATCCTATAATTGGGTAGTATCCTATAATTGTGTAGTATCCTTTAATTGTGTAGTATCCTATAATTGGGTTGTATCCTATAATTGTGTAGTATCCTATAATTGAGTTGTATCCTATAATTGGGTTGTATCCTATAATTGTGTAGTATCCTATAATTGAGTAGTATCCTATAATTGGGTAGTATCCTATAATTGTGTAGTATCCTTTAATTGGGTAGTATCCTATAATTGGGTTGCATCCTATAATTGTGTAGTATCCTATAATTGAGTAGTATCCTATAATTGTGTAATATCCTTTAATTGGGTTGTATCCTTTAATTGGGTAGTATCCTATAATTGTGTAGTATCCTATAATTGAGTAGTATCCTATAATTGTGTAATATCCTTTAATTGGATAGTATCCTATAATTGGGTAGTATCCTATAATTGTGTAGTATCCTTCAATTGGGTAGTATCCTATAATTGGGTTGTATCCTTTAATTGGGTAGTATCCTATAATTGGGTAGTATCCTATAATTGGATTGTATCCTATAATTGGGTTGTATCCTATAATTGGGTAGTATCCTATAATTGTGTAGTATCCTTTAATTGGGTAGTATCCTATAATTGAGTAGTATCCTATAATTGGGTAATATCCTTTAATTGGGTAGTATCCTATAATTGGGTAGTATCCTATAATTGTGTAGTATCCTTTAATTGGGTAGTATCCTATAATTGAGTAGTATACTATAATTGTGTAATATCCTTTAATTGGGTAGTATCCTATAATTGGGTAGTATCCTATAATTGTGTAGTATCCTTTAATTGGGTAGTATCCTTTAATTGGGTAGTATCCTATAATTGGGTTGTATCCTATAATTGGGTTGTATCCTATAATTGTGTAGTATCCTATAATTGAGTAGTATCCTATAATTGGGTAGTATCCTATAATTGGGTAGTTTCCTATAATTGTGTAATATCCTTTAATTGGGTAGTATCCTATAATTGGGTTGTATCCTATAATTGGGTTGTATCCTATAATTGTGTAGTATCCTATAATTGAGTAGTATCCTATAATTGGGTAGTATCCTATAATTGGGTAGTTTCCTATAATTGTGTAATATCCTTTAATTGGGTAGTATCCTATAATTGGGTAGTATCCTATAATTGGGTAGTATCCTTTAATTGGGTAGTATCCTATAATTGTGTAGTATCCTTTAATTGGGTAGTATCCTATAATTGGGTTGTATCCTATAATTGGGTTGTATCCTATAATTGTGTAGTATCCTATATCCTATAATTGAGTAGTATCCTATAATTGGGTAGTATCCTATAATTGTGTAGTATCCTTTAATTGGGTAGTATCCTATAATTGGGTAGTATCTTATAATTGTGTAGTATCCTTTAATTGGGTAGTATCCTATAATTGGGTTGTATCCTATAATTGGGTAGTTTCCTATAATTGTGTAATATCCTTTAATTGGGTAGTATCCTATAATTGTGTAGTATCCTTTAATTGGGTAGTATCCTATAATTGGGTTGTATCCTATAATTGGGTAGTATCCTATAATTGGGTAGTACCCTATAATTGGGTAGTATCCTTTAATTGGGTAGTATCCTTTAATTGGGTAGTTTCCTATAATTGGGTAGTATCCTTTAATTGGGTAGTATCCTATAATTGGGTTGTATCCTATAATTGTGTAGTATCCTATAATTGAGTAGTATCCTATAATTGGGTAGTATCCTATAATTGTGTAGTATCCTCTAATTGGGTAGTATCCTATAATTGGGTGGTATCCTATAATTGAGTAGTATCCTATAATTGGGTAGTATCCTATAATTGAGTAGTACCCTATAATTGTGTAGTATACCATAATTGGGTAGTATCCTATAACTGAGTAGAATTACAGAGGGCATTGGCAGTATCCAACGATTGGGTAGTATCCCATTATTGGGTAGTATCCTATAATTGGGTAGTATCCCATAATTGGGTAGTATCCTATAATTGGGTATTGCTTGATAGAGAAGATTAAAATATGCTACAATTTGATTGAGGTTATACTTTTCATTAATAATATTATATTTTAATTGATTATCTAGCTCCTTTTCAATTTTCATTTTAATTTGTGCAATCTTGATTTTCACTTCTGCCAATTCATTTTTCATTTCTGCCAATTCATTTTTCATTTCTGCCAATTCATTTTTCATTTCTGCCAATTCATTTTTCACTTCTGCCAATTCATTTTTCACTTCTGCCAATTCATTTTTCACTTCTGCCAATTCATTTTTCACTTCTGCCAATTCATTTTTCACTTCTGCCAATTCATTTTTCACTTCTGCCAATTCATTTTTCACTTCTGCCAATTCATTTTTCACTTCTGCCAATACATTTTTCACTTCTGCCAATTCATTTTTCACTTCTGCCAATTCATTTTTCATTTGTGCCAAATCGACTTGGAAAAGGTATAGAGAAAAGAATTCTCTAAAAGATGAAGTTGATACTGCCAACTCATGCATCAAACACTCTGGCTTAGACATTGACTCTGTTTCTTGTGTGACTAATGAAACAAACTGCTCTATGAAAACTGTTGATGAGTATAGATCTGTCAATCATAAAGCTGTAGGAACTGATTTCGAATCAAGCAAAACTTAGGATATTTCTTCCCCTGTTGTAGAATTTAACAAGAAGTTAAAAGAAAACAATTTATTCAATATTGGAAGACCAACGTCCAATACTCGGCAATCTGCGAAGGAGAATATTGACTACGAAACTTTTCCCCTGAATTTATCCTTTCCAAAAATATCTTTCTCCCATCACCAAGAACCATTTGAAACTGACCAACCTAAAATACGACCTTCTGCCAATTATATACCCAATTGCCCAGTGGGGAGGAATGCTTTCTTAAGTAGCCAAAACCATACAAAGTGTTCTTCAGATTTTGCTTCATTCCATCTGATTAAACAGGAATTGTTTAAAAAGCCTGTTTCACCTTTCAAATGAGATACAAGTGAGTTTCTTGTATGGGGTACCCTTCATTACAGAACATGATGAGAGGAATAAGTTTAATACCATTTGATCAGCTTCAAATTCTTCAGTCTCACACTGATGATGAACCTCAAAAGATAGTGAAAGGCAAAAAAGCGACCGCCGGTATTCATCCCGAATATGCTCTCAAAGATTGTTGGGATACTCTTATTGAAATGTGCGGTTCTGGAAATCAAATAGCCGAAGATCTAATAACTAGAGCCCGGATTTCTATGCTCTAACAGAATAACAGCATAGAAAGCTATAAAAGCATAGATGATCTATGCTCTATAGGCATTAACCTATTTTGCATACAAAGCATATAAAATTCTATTTAAGGATATTTTTGTCTATGCTACAGCATGCAAAACTCTATATAAGAGATATTAAAGTTTATGCTACAGTTGCTCCATTTTCTATTCCATATTTTAGCAAGTCATTTAGTTCCAAGTCCTTGTAGTCTTAACAACTCATGAATTAATATGACCCAAAGTTAAGCGGTCTGATAACGTCATGATACGAAATTTAGTTGATGGATTTGGGTGTTATGCAATGAAACCGTTGTTTTGAAATGCAAGCCATGCAATGTGAGGCTGAGTAGCTACAAGAAATCAAATGCTGTATCACAGTTTAAAACAGCGAAACAGGCGTAAAAGAGTGTATATTTTGTAGATTTGAATGAGGATGATGCCAACATGATACCAAACATATTGTAGCAAATGATCCTGGATTGCAACTCATAGAATAAATACGAATTATCGCTTTTCAAAACTTAAAACTGTTTATAGCTAAATTATTTATATTCTAAATATAGCTACTATTATTTTTATCTAGCTAGATGAATAAATAATTAAATCTCATTATTTACCATATATCGTTACATAGAGACTTATTTTTCTTGTTCTAATATTTTGTTAGATATTAATGAAACTTTGGCTGTCTCTTAGTAGAACTGAGAATCTGAAAAATTATCGTTCATGGTTATTTGTTGCTATATTATTTAATTGTCATATATTAATAAAAATGCGATGCACAAAATGTGGTTCGATTTCCAATTCCATTTTTAATAATTACAAAAAATGTACTTCGATAATTTTCCATTTGAAACGGGAAACATTATTCAACATCATATATACAACCTCAAAATAAAGAGAAGTATACATAATTAAGTCTACCATTTGACTCATACGGAATGTTTTTAATGTTTTTGAATAAAGAAAACGTTATTTGAGGTATGACTAGTCAATTTATAACGGCATATTTAGCATAGATTTTGGCTATAAAGCATATTTTTAAGAGCATATTTTGCATAGTTTTTAATGCTATTTCGCCTAGATTGAAAGGGCATAGAAATCCGGGCTCTACTAATAACAAAAGTTGAAATGCTTCCCACCGTCAAAAGTGTCCATAATATCGATAAGCTAAGAGATCTCTTAAGCATTTGTAAGCTAATTTTCAGCAACATGGCCATGTCCAATGATTTGCACTTCTTTGACATGAGTTTGGGAATTAAAAAATTGTTCTTTAAACTTCCTGAAACGATGCAAAATGGATGGAGAGAACAGGAAATGATGCATCAACAGAATACAGGGGAGCCTGCACCACTGCATATTTTCACTCAATATCTTGAAAGAAAGATTTCAATGTACTCATTACCAGCATATAAGAAACATCCTCTTTATTCATCGGAAGCGAATTATCCGGTAAAGAAAAAAAATAACAATTACAGACCTTCTCAAATGTCTCAACAAAGGTCGTTCTCAACCTATCAAGCCGGTAAAGATGAATAAAATGTTTTATGCGTCCAGATACAAATCATTCCACCGCTGAGTGTAGAATGTTTACAAAACTACCGCACTCAGATAAAAGAAAACTTTGTTACGAAAATGGTTTAAGCTACCTATGCTTGGGAAGTCATTGACAGTCTGATTGCCAAGAGCCACGGAAGTGCTTCAAATGCTGTAAAAATCATTTGACAGTAATGCATAGAGATCGTCCGAAGTCCAACTTCAAGAAAGACTACTCGACTTAGAAACTTTCTCTCTGTACTAAAGTATGTAATGATAGATTCAATTTCAAAAATTGCTCAAAAACAATTCTGGTCTACTTGTCTTGTCCTTCCAGTACTCAGAAAACTCTGCGCTGCTATTGTATTATAGATGAGCAAAGCTCAACACTTCAACGTTAATTCTCCTTCACTGGACTATACTCTTAATACTCTGTCAGGTTCAGAAACTAGGAACAAAGGTATTGAGCTAACAAACCTTTTCGTGAAAGGAGTCTACGAAAAAAGAGGTTTACCTCTTCCAAAGGTTGTAACAAACGACTGTCTTCCACAAAATAAACATGATATTGCTTCCCCAGATATTGTTCGAGCACATCGACATATTGCGCACCTAGCCAAGCATTTAATTCATTCGACGAAGATGCTGATGTTCTTCTCCTACTAGGTCGTGACTGCGGAGCAGCTATGTCACCAAAGCCTTCGGTCACAAAGCACCTTAAGCTCATCATACATGTCTTGGATGGGCTCTCGTTGGTGAAACTTGCATCTACGGAAAAAACATATAAAGACAAAACAACTCTATAAACAGCGATTGATCACGAACATTACCATAAGAAATTGTAGCTACCAAGACCTGTACCTCAGAAACCTCGCGATGTATTTGACATATTTGAAGAGTGTCCAAATGATGAAATTCCCAGTCTGTCCAAAGATGATAAGAAATTCCTTGACATCGTTAATAACGGGCTGCACGTGACTGATGAAAGTTTCATTTCCATGCCTTTGCCTTTTAGGAAAAACGTCACGATTCCAAACAATCATAATGCCGCCTTCAATTGGACACGTAACAGTCTCTCGCGTTTGAAGAGAGAAACGATCAAGTAAGGTGGATCAATCACAACAATGCAAAAGTACTTGGATGAAAAGCATGTTGAACAGGTATCTGAAGATAAGCACGAGACTTCTGGTAAATGGTACCTACCCGTATTCCCTGTCATGCAGGATAAGAAGAAAAAGGTTCGTTTGGTATTCGATAGCAGCGCAAAATATGAAGGCACATCTCTTAACCAGGAACTCTTACAAGGACCCGACATAAATAATCGTCTTAGAACAGTCTTGTTACGTTTTCGTTTGGCACCTGTCGCTTACTCTGCAGATATTGAAGGAATGTTTCATAATTTCCTCCTACACCCTGACGAAAAGGATTATACCCGGTTCTTCTGGTTTTCCAAAAACAATCCTGATTCACCTATCATTGAGTACAGAGCAACCAGACACGCTTTTGGATAAACAAGATCTCCTGCACTGGCAAACATCGGACTAAGATTTGCAATTTCAAACTCAAATCCAGATGCCTCTGATCGAGCTAAATATTTCATTTTCAACAACTTTTATGTAGACGATGGACTTAGCTCTTCTTATACTGTTCAAGAAGCCATTGAAAAAAATTGTGAAACAAAAGATTGCCTTGAACAATTCAATATAAGGCTCTATAAGATCAGTAGTAACTCTCAATCTGTGATGGAAGCCTTTCCTAAACGTGAGAGGACATCAATTAAGAAACTTATCCCGATCAACGACGACGCTTCTCAATCCACTCTAGGTGTGTCCTGGAATTTGATTTCTGACACATTCATAATAAAGACTTCCATTCCTGAACGTCCTTATACTAAACGTGGGCTACTGTCGACAATAAACAGTATATACGACCCCTTGGGCTTCATCAGTCCTATATGTAGTCTTAACTGGCCGCCTCCTCCAACGTGAAATCCTGCCTTCAAAAATTGTCCCAAATCCACTTACGGCTGATCTAGATTGTGACGACCCTCTTCCTACGGAGTATCTCTTGAAGTGTAATAATTGGAAAGAAGACCTGCGATCTTCGTCTGGCTTCGAAGTACCTCGCTGTTACACGCCTAGTAGCTTTGGATTCATAACACATCGAGAAATTCATGTGTTTGGTGATGCTTCCAGCACGGGTACAGACTACGTAATTTACATCAAATCTTTCAATGATTCAGATTCACACATATCCTTTGTTTGTGGAAATTGAAAAGTTCCTCCCAAACTGGCCACGTCAATTCCGAGGTTAGAACTATATGCCGTGGTCGATGCTTCTCTAGCATCACGAGAAATCTGTCGTGCTTTGGATATCAGTCCTAGTGATGTCTTCCTCTACACAGATAGCAAAGTGGTTCTAGGATACTTGCGCAACAACACCACAAGGTTTGTTGCATATGTAGCTCGCAGAGTTAACATTCTCTTGAATCAATACGATGTAGAACAGTGGATCTACGTCCCTACGGAGTTCAACCCGGCTGATCTTGATTCTTGGTTACAGAGTCACCGATATCATACCCAGAGTAGTTGGTTGGCAGGACCGACCTTTCTACAGTTAAATAAAGCCATTTTCGATGCCAGCCCACCTGTTGAAGAAGATCTTCCTGATATAAAGAAGGCAAAAACAGTGATGAGCACAATAAGTCACCATCCTCGAGATAGTATTAGTCGTATCATCGAAGTAAAAAGCTCATATGAGAGAATCATAAAATTGATTCGTATCATAGCCTCATTCGCTGCATTTACCATCAACTGCTGTAAAAAATTACATGGGTTTTCTCTCCCTGTAAGATCTGAAGTTGAAAATGCTACTGCTATAAATCTACTGATTCGTCATGCTCAAAATGAATCGTTCCCTGGACTACTAAAAAGCTTATCAGAGAAGTCCCTCTTGACATTAGCCAATTCTTCCTTTCTTCAAAGTTTAAATCCTTTCCTAGACGAAGAAGGAATAAACAGAGTAGGTGGCCGTCTTAAGAATTCTCTTATTCCGTATAGTGTTCGACATCCAATCGTATTGTCTGACAAACACCCTTTGACATCAATAATCGCCAGGCACCTCCACGAAGTATGTAAGCATCAAGGTAGAACTGTAACTTTGGCAACGGTAAGAAACGCAGGCTTCTTCATCAGACATGGCTCGACGATAATTAGAAAAGTGATCAATACCTGTGTTACGTGCCATAGACTATGAGGTCCTTTCCTCGATCAGCTAATGAGTGATCTTCTCGCTGACAGGTTGGAAGAAGTCGCGCCTTTCACGAACACCGGTGTCGATGTGTTCGGTCCCTACTGCATATCAGATGGTAAAACAACTCAACGGACATCATCTGAAAGGACAGTCTGGGCAGTTATCTTTACGTGCCTTGTAAGTAGAGCTACTCACACGGAGCCCATTCCTGCAATAGACACATCCTCCTTTATAAATGCATTGAGAAGATTCTTCGCTGTTAGAGGTTCGTGTAAACGTATTCGTAGTGACAAAGGATCCAACTTCATCGGTGCATTGAACCAAAATCCGACAATATTCTTCACCAAAATTAAGGACCAGTTGAACCAAAATGAATGTATTTGGGAAATGAATCCTGCAAAAGCAAGCCACTTTGGTGGTATATGGGAACGCAAAATTGGATCTATTAAAGCTGTGATGGACGCGTCTCTCCTCAAACTGGGATCTCGTGTTCCTTCTAGAGACGAGTTTCATACCTTCTTACAGGAAGCAGCATTAATTTGAATAGCACTCAGTTATGTGGAATCTCAGAAGATCCCTCCGAACCCTTTCCAATTACCCCCGTCATGTTACTAACTTGTTTTTAATGGAAAAATATTGTCTTTTTAAACAAAAAAAAAAAAAATGTTACTAACTTCAAAGGGTGATCCAAATCTTCATCCTAGTCAAATGTAAACTGAATCTGACCTATTAGCTTATGGGCCCAAACGCTGGAGACGGGTACAAAGACTAAGTGATGAATTCTTCAAGAGGACTAAGGCATGAAAGTGGCCTGTTTAAGAAAAATTTGAATTTCTTTCCTAATTTCCAGCTTGGTGAACCCAGGTTGTCACTTTTAATATTAAAAATTTGAATTCAAAGTGAGGATTTTCCACTTCTAAACGTAATTTTAAAGTTGCAAGTCACAGACTCTGACAGACTGACTAGGTAGGTAAGATTTTTGCATAATTTTTTACCTTTACTAATTAATTACAGTGCTAACATGTCAGGCAATGAACTTTGTCAGGCTCACAGCCTCATAGGCTAGGTAGCTACAAAATACTGAAAGTAGTTCAAATACCAATAGCAACTAATTAGTGGATAGGTAGATAACTTACCATGTCCTAACTGTCCTGGATGGTCCATAAACTCAAATTCACATCACCAATTCTAGTGTGGCACTGACGTATGTGATTCTTCCTTCAAAAATGAAATAATCATTAATTATGAATCAACATCAATGATTAACTGAAATTTGAGAGTCCTCTTTTTAAGAAAATAATGGAAATCCACAAATTGAAATTGAAAAGAATCAGAACATAGCTAGGTAGTTAATAACATTAATTAACATTATCAATACAAATATTAATAAATAACTGTATACACATTCTTATCATTTACATTAAAAAATAAAAGATACCAAAATGTAGAGTATTAAATTATATTTATTTAAAATAATTTTAAGAAGCACGCAAGTTATCAAGTTGCTTAAAGATCATTTCAATACTACTTCTACCATGTCCAGGAAAGCTGAGTGGTAGCGTCGCAGGCTTCAATAGTACATCACACTAGAGTCCTGAGTTCGATTCCCGAGATCACCACTACAATTCTTTCTTCATTTCTTCCCATTTAATTTGTATATAACAATATGTAATATTAAAATAATTGATATACAGCCAAATGTACATATACACTATACGCAATATAGTAAGAAATTGCAATAATGATTAGTATGATCTTTTTTATTTCTTATACATATTTATTTACCCCAATTAACCGAGGTAGTTTGAGCCATAACAGAGATTTGTCCCCCTTGCAGAGGGGGACATCCACACATTGTCCCACGTCTTGCAGAGGGGGACATCCGCACTCTGTCCCACGTCTTGCAGAGGGAGACATCCGCACTCTGTCCCACGTCTTGCAGAGGAGGACATCCACACTCTGTCCCACGTCTTACAGAGGGGGATATTCCCACTTTGTCCCACGTCTTGAATACTCACTCTGTCCCACGTTTTATTTCCTTCTTCCCTCTATAGCGAGGGACATCCGCACTCTGTCCCACGTGGGTCCCACGTCTTGAATCCCTCTATAGCGAGGGACATCTACACTCTGTCCCACGTGGGTCCCACGTCTTGAAAACGGAGTGGGGTAAGACGTGGGACAGGTGGATGTCCCCCTCTGTCAGAGGGGGACAAGACGTGGGATCAGACGTCTTGCAGAGAGGGACCCCTGTGCAAATGAAGAGGGTTAGACGTCTGCAAAACGTCTGATTTCCCCCGCCCCACGTCTTGCCCCACGTCTTAAATCCCTCTATAGCGAGGGGTATCAGACGTCTTAAGACGTGGGACAAACAGCTTTTGGTTAGCTGGGATGCATCTATGATTTATTTTGACTTCACTAATCAAAATGAAGCTATTGAAAGCACTTGTTCTTTAGGTCATATCTTGGTAACTTATGCGGGCTAAATGGATAATTTCTATTACTTTTATTTATTTTGGACAATTTCAAATTACATATTTTCAATTTCTATAAGCATTAATCATTGTTAACAACATTACCAGCTACATGTCATCAACTTAGAGCGAGCAAAAATAATGTAATGGTAGTATGACGATTGCGTGCGTATAGTACATATATGCGTCATTGTTTCGGTCAATCCTTTGTTTACAAGTGACATTTATGAGTTCAGATTTAGTCAGAAGGTGGCACTGCATTTGCGAATTAACCCTATAGTGGGCACTGACCAATAAACTCGTTAGATTGTTCTAAATTTTTAGTATGTCATAGTTTAACACTTTTCAAGATATTTTTATTCTTGTGGATCTCTTTGAACAATTTTTTTTTTTAACTGATATTTCTATTGTATTTCCTATTGATTATTTGAAAGACAACAATGTATGTTATTGTCTGTGGTTTATTAATAGAATATAATGGTAGAAACACATGTGAGAAAAATAATGAACTAAAAAGTATGGCCCGCTAAAGGGTTAATTAAATTAAAAAATTTAAATAGGAACTTTAAAAATAAAAATAACGACATTTTATTATATTATTAATGTCCCTTTAACGATTTATCACCATGAGAGAAAAAGTTTGTCCAAAGGTTTATATACCACCCCTTTAATAAAAAACGTAATCGTAATTTGCTAAGATAAATTATTTTCTGAATATAAATTGAAAGTTGATTAACAATTTCACAATATTTTTGATTTGTAAAATGAGTTTTCTTTCGAAAACTGTAGTATTATTTTGAAAAAGAATGTTTATACACACCTAACCCTTCACAATGAACCCAGGTTACAATGCTTCTTCAAGTCAACATTTTCCCAATATTGGGACAATGTTTTTCTCCCAATATTGGGACAATGTTAGCACGGGAGATACTGCTATGGAATAAAAAAATTATTTTAATACAAGTTGAAAGTTAAGGATTTTGTATCTCATTTTTAAAGAGTGAATAATATCATATGAAAGTTATTTTATAGTTCTGTTTATTATTCTGTACATTACATGAAAATATACACAGGTTGGAAATATTTGGTTCAACAGATGTTCTCAGATTGCTGCGTACTCTAACCAGAATGAAAAATACTCTGAGTGATAAATCGGTCTATTGTTATAATAAAATATCATGGAAAATGAACATTTCATTCAATAGAAAATAGTTTATCAATGTTTAATTGAGGTGCACGGACAGAGAGGTCACTCCTTCATTTTAGTTACTAATAATTGGAGTACTACCGAGGTCATAGACATGCATACATATATTATTAAACTATTAATCATACACATTTTATTTTTTCTTTAACTATTGAAACCATGTTAATATAATGTTATTTGAAAAGATATTTAGGTAGCTGTATAAATAGAGTTAGAAAAAAAACTGAAGCATTCTGAGAATTATTTTACTATATCCTATAAATACTGAATAAAATAACATGTAATATTATGAGAATTACATTACTATATATCCAATATGTACCGAATAAAATCAACGTGTAACAGGTGTTCGTGAAATACACATACGATGCACTGAACTGGTTAGATTGGACATAGTTGCAGTGTACTGTCAGTTTCAATGTCCATCCAAAAAATTGAATGTTACATGGAAAAATGGTAGCGGTTTGAAGTGTAATTGACGGTATTGGACAATAAGCTGGCGAATGGTAGGTACCATTGTAATGATATCGTCTATATTTATGAGTTCTAGTTCCAACTATCATACTCTAAAAAAATAATAGCATACATAATAGTATGGTGAACCATATAATAAGAAGACATATAAAAAAATTACCTATCGATTATATAGTTATGTAATTAGATATGATAGTAGGGTGAATGGGGCATTTGTGAGTTCAAAATTTCCGAATCTTTTAGAATTTATCTCGTTTAATAATTCGCATTAGTTAATGAGTTATCGTAAGTATTATAAAAATGGAACTAAAGGTTTAAATGTGTGTCTATTTTGATATAAATTCATGTATAAGTTAAGTCCTAGACTGGTGAAGTACCGTAGGAACTTGGTTTGCAGTTTCAGATCCATAAACACTTTCATTTGTGTTTCTTTTTTGTGATATTTTGTAAAGTGCTTAGTGTTTTTGATTAGGATTTAATAAAGTAGTTTGTTTCATGAATTCTTGCTAGTAGGTGCTATCAAATTTTATTATCAAAAAGAAAGTTACGAGAGAAGATTCTTCTCTCGTGAGAGAGAACCCTGATTTAATTAATTAACGAGATGATAAGCGACCGGTCAATTTTTTGTGTGAAATAGATTTTAATATTTGTAATTTGTGTCTTAAGATACTTTCTGAATGCAGTGATTGTAACGATCATTGCTTAGTAATCATCGTCGAGTGATTATCGCTGAGTACTATTTCAATGCTATTCCTAAGGAGCTGTTTTGCAACGGGCGATAACCGCTGAGCACTAGTTCAATGCTATTCCTAAGGAGCTGATTTGCAACGAGTGAGCACTAGTTCAATGCTAATCCTATGGGGCTGATTTGCAACGAGTGAGCACTAGTTCAATGCTAATCCTATGGGGCTGATTTGCAACGAGTGAGCACTAGTTCAATGCTAATCCTATGGGGCTGATTTGCAACGAGTGATTATCGCTGAGCATTTGTTCAATGCTATTCCCATTGCTGGGTGACGAGTGATTATCGCTGAGCATTTGTTCAATGCTATTCCCATTGCTGGGTGACGAGTGATTATCGCTGAGCATTTGTTCAATGCTTTTCCCATTGCTGGGTGACGAGTGATTATCGCTGAGCATTTGTTCAATGCTATTCCAATTGCTGGGTGACGAGTGATTATCGCTGAGCATTTGTTCAATGCTATTCCCATTGCTGGGTGACGAGTGATTATCGCTGAGCATTTGTTCAATGCTATTCCCATTGCTGGGTGACGATTGCAACAATCACTGCATGCAAATTGTACCTTAAGTAATGCTAATTAGTTCTCCGAATGATTTATTTGAGCTACAGTACTCTGAACTATTTTACCTACTACCTATTTAGAATGATAATTGATGATGTTAGTAAACATAATAATAAATAGTGATAGTAAAAATATTAATTGGTATTGCCTGAACTGAACACTCCTGTTAATATAAGTAAACTCTATAATCAATTTAATTTGGTCGTGCCTTTATATTCGAAAGATTTAAAAAATTCCCTCATAGCATGAACTTCAAAATTTAAAAAATTGATGCTCATTAAACCATTTTACAGTATATATAATTTGTATAAAAATATCTTCGAGTGCTAATCGGAGATCCTTATATTAGGATATTCAATCACATTAGCATATTTGTCGCATTGAGTCCTCTCAAATTTGTATATTATTTAGATATATAAAAGCGAAACGTCATAGGTATCATACTGACTCACCATTGCACCAGTGGTTACACAAATCTTTTTCGCTCCACCTCTTTTCAGGTGTTCTCATCAAATGGCGGAATGGCATCACTGTTTGGCTAGCTGTCTGATGGTGATCATGTGCCGGAAATTTTTCTGAAGTGAGAGTTTGAACGAGCTGACCAGGAGTTGTTACAAATACCAATTATATATTTTTTATACGATAAATCTGAAAAGTGAGGAAGTGTGGTATATCATCATGTAACAAATTTCATCGTAGTCAAATTGAGGATTAAAGCTCAGCTATCAAGAAACTGGTTGCAGTTGCCTGTTTTAATGAAAGATGTAGTCTATCAAACAGATTTTAAGTTGTGTTTTGCAGCAACTTAGCGTTTGAAACCTTTTTGGAAAAGAAATTCTACAGACTCTCCTTCAATGATCTGCTACCATCACCGACAAATATCAAGGCAGCTTCTTGAATATCACTTTGAAAAATATAACAAAACCGCAACTTCTCCATTCACTAGTGCTAACTTCTCAATGCGAAAGATACCTGTTGGTTCAAATTTGAGTGAGGTTGAAGAAAGATATTTCATAGCCCTCTTGTAAAAAGCGGTAAGTTTGCTGTTATAAATTAAGTTATGTCTCTTTGTAAGAAGCCAACTCATGACCATGTAACAATTCTAACAGACGTGATTTCTACACCATCAACATAAAATTTAAAAATATCAAATGAAAATTTAAAAAGATCAAATCGATTTAAAAAAGATGACATTCAAATTAAAAAACTCAAGTTCAAATTAAAAAACTCAAGTTCAAATTTAATAAACGCAAGTTCAAATTAAAAAACTCAAGTTCAAATTGAAAAAACTCAAGTTCAAATTAAGAAAACTCATGTTCAAATTAAGAAACTTCAATTTAAAATTTAAAAAATTCAATTTAAAATTAAAAAATATAAATTAAAAATTAAAAAACTTCAATTTAAAATTTAAAAAATTCAATTTAAAATTAAAAAATTGAATTTAAAATTTAAAAAATTCAATTTAAAATTAAAAAACTTCAATTTAAAATTTAAAGACTTCAATTTAAAATTAAAAAACTTCAATTTAAAATTTAAAAAATTCAATTTAAAATTTAAAAAATTCAATTTAAAATTTAAAAAAATTAATTCAAAATTCAAAAAATTCAATTTAAAATTGAAAAACTTCAATTTAAAATTGAAAACTTCAATTTAAAATTAAAAAAGATCAGATCGATTTAAAAAAAATGACATTAAAATTAATAAATCTCAAGTTCAAATTAAAAAACACAACTTTAAATTAAAAAGCCCCAAGTTCAAATTAATAAAACTCAAGTTCAAATTAAAAATACTGAAGTTCAAATTAAAATAAATCAAGTTCAAATTAAGAAAAATAAATGAATTTAATATAAAATAAAATAAAATTTAAAATAGTCAGCAAATTTAAAATAAATCAAATCCAAATTAAAACAAAATCAATAATAATGAATATCTTTGATTTACGATTTTTTTCACTTACATGTAGCAATTATTATTTTTTTAGTTAATGTGAGTGCTACGTAGACTATACAAAATTTCAGATTTTTTAAAATTTGAATAGATGACGTAAAAAAAATTGAAGAATTATTAAGGCCAGCAAGCTTTTTGGTACTTCATATGGTAGGGGAGAGCTGGGAGCATTCGGACAGTTTTTGTTAAAAACTGGATAATTCGTAAACTAATTCAAATTTAACTATTTAAAGATTTCTGTATGTAGATGAGTCATGTTACTTCAATTTGTATTAAGACTGTTTTACAGTTTAAATCTCCATTCGAAAGTTATAAGAAAAAATTTAAGAGGGATTCAAATTGACCGAATGCTCCTTCCTAGAGGGAGACTTCGAACAAGCTGTGAGGATGATTCGGACACAATAAAAATGTTTAAAAAATTGGGAAATTGGGAAATTAAATAATAGGATTGAGTTTGGATCTATTAATTTAATTGAAATAAATCATAATGACTAGTTATTCACAGTAATAATTCATTGTATTTAAAATTTTATCAAAATTGTAATGATTGAACTTTTTTTCCAACAAAATATAGATAGCTCATGAGTAATCACTGTGAAATTATCTTTATATTTAATAGCTATATATTAAAAACAAATGGAATAACTATTTCCTTTTACTTTGGGTAAAACTATTTCCTTTTTCTTGGAATTACGCCAAAAGTTAGTAAATTACATCTTAAATATTTCATCGAATGTTATAGTCCATATGTGTAGATCTAGCTTTTCTGACAGATAAACCTTTTTGGAATTCATCTATTTCTTTTTTAATGCCTTCTTTATTACGGCCTCTATCAGTTTTCCTTTTACAATGAAAACACACGATTACGATCGTCAATTTGTTTAATTAAAGACACTAATATTAAAATTTGAAACTGATTATATAAACGAATGCTTTTTCAATTTAAATAATTAAATTCAAGTTCTGAATGTCCTTTTCAATAAGAATTACTTCAATAAATTGTAATGGTGGACTGGATCGGATACAGAAAGAAGGTTCAGATACCATTCGAACCAACCTCAACAGAAGTGTCCAATTTATCCCAAATAACACTTCAAAATTGAAATCATCACAATTTTTTTCATTTTATTCGTATTATATTTTCAACACACCAAACATAACATAAAATATCATTATAATTCATACCTTTGCGATTGAGAATCAGTTTCGTATCCATATAGTCCACAAACGATCTAATAGAATCACGAAAACTTACATCAATATTGAAGAAGACAGTAAATTACCCCTCGGGGGTGAAATACTACATCTCCGCACTGGATTTCTCAAATAGCTGACTGTTAACACGTCGCACACATTCAATTTCAATAAGTGATTGTTCCAATAATTTTTAACATGTTTAAACGAGTTGTCCGAACCATCCCTATGTCCGAATGCTCCCGGTTCACCCCTAGGTACCAAAGCTATTGGTAGGTGCTAAAGCTCATGGTAGGTAATAGGTTAGTCTAGGAACCAAGGCTTATGTTAGGTACTAAAGCGAATGGTAGGCACCAAAGCTCATGGTAGGCACCAAAGCTCATGGTAGGCACCAAAGCTCATGGTAGGTACTAAAGCGAATGGTAGGCACCAAAGCTCATGGTAGGCACCAAAGCTCATGGTAGGCACCAAAGCTCATGGTAGGTACTAAAGCGAATGGTAGGCACCAAAGCTCATGGTAGGCACCAAAGCTCATGGTAGGCACCAAAGCTCATGGTAGGTACTATAT
The DNA here is from genome assembly GCA_947561585.1 of Caprella mutica. Classification (NCBI taxonomy): domain Eukaryota; kingdom Metazoa; phylum Arthropoda; class Malacostraca; order Amphipoda; family Caprellidae; genus Caprella; species Caprella mutica. The sequence continues at coordinate 18,717 of CANNZV010004083.1, forward strand.
AGGTACCAAACATTATGGTAGGTATGAAAGCTCATGGTAGGCACCAATGCTCATGGTAGGCACCAATGCTCATGGTAGGCACCAATGCTCATGGTAGGCACCAATGCTCATGGTAGGCACCAATGCTAATGGTAGGTACCAAAGCTCGGTGTAGGTACTAAAGCTCATGGTAGGTACTAGAGCAAATGGTAGGTACCAAAGCTCATGGTAGGCACAAAGCTCATGGTAGGCACCAAAGCTCATGGTAGGTACCAAAGCTCATGGTAGGTACCAAAGCTCATGGTAGGTACCAAAGCTCATGGTAGGCACCAAAGCTCATGGTAGGCACCAAAGCTTGTGATAAGCATTAAAGCTTGTGATAAGCACCAAAGCTTGTGATAAGCACCAAAGCTCATGGAAGGTACCAAAGCTCATGGTAGGTACTATAGCTTATGGTAGGTAAAAAAACGTTCATGGTAGGAACCAAAGCTTATGGTAAGCACCAAAGCTCATGGTAGGCACAAAGCTCATGGTAGGTGCCAAATCTCACGTCTGAGTGTGAAATTGGTATGAAACAAACAGAACACAGATTGCGTTAATTAGAAGAGAAAATAGATGACGTAATTACAAAAATCACTTCATTTCTGTGCATGCAGACCTGTAATCACGTGCAGAAACACTTCACCGTTTTATTTTTGCACATTAAGATTTGTCATTGAATGACATCACACCAACTATTGCTGATAGAGTTGATTAAAACCATTATTAAGGAATCTACCATGAGTTTTGGTACCTACCATGAGCTTTGGTTCCTACCATGAGCATTGGTTCCTACCATGATCATTGGTGTCTACCAAGAGCATTGGTACTTACCATGAGCTTTGGTACCTACCATGAGCTTTGGTTCCTACCATGAGCATTGGTGTCTACAATGAGCTTTGGTACCTACCATAAGCTTTGGTACCTACCATGAGCATTGGTGTCTACAATGAGCTTTGGTACCTACCATAAGCTTTGGTACCTACCATGAGCTTTGGTACCTAACATGTGTATGTGTAAATACCCAAAAGGTTACTGGCCCTAATAATTCTTCAAATTATTTTTTATTTCATGAAAATTATATTTTGTATTCATTAAAATTTTAAAAAATATGAAATTATATTTAGTCTACATAACATAAAGCCGTGTTTACATTGTCAGTCACAACCTAAAGAATATGCGTGGTGATCACTGAGCATTCGACACTGTCACCATGACAGTGTTCACACTGTACTATAGTACGTCAGTGTGGTTAATAGTGGCTGTGCTCTCAGTCTGTGTTTAGCTGCGAGAAACTCGGTGCCAAATGACTCGCTATAGAAAAGAAAGAGAAGGTTGCTGCTGAGCCTCGGACACCCTTTCTTTTATTGCTAACAGCACACTGATTATGAGTGAAAAAGTGCAACTTTCCGAAAGTGTGGTCATTCGAACGAACACTCTCTGTTTTTCAATTTCAGTGCGAAAATAGGGTTTCATTGTGAATTGATACTTTGTGGTGAATTCCTATAGGGAAATAACTAGGTGCCAACTGACAATGTAAACACCTCTTTACCTGAACTAAAAAAAGAATAATTGCTACAAGTAAGTTGAAAAAGTCATAAATCGAACATATTCATTATTAATAATTTCGATGTAATTTGAATTTGATCTATTTTCATATGAATGCCAACTATTTTAAATTAAATTTGATATTTTTAAAATTTATTGACTCTTTCTAATTTGAACTTGAGTTTTTTTAATTTGAACTTGAAATTTTTTAATTTGAAAATTCACCGTTGAATGTTTATTGATAGTTTAGGTTATTATTTTACCAAAATGTGATTCTTTGAAACCAGTAATTGACTTTAAAATTGAAAAAGTTCAGAGTTATCGAACGGTATCCTATTTTTAAATTTTGGTAATGTTAGAAGAAAGTATTAAAAATCCTCTCCAGGCTTCAAGAAAAATATTACTTTATTATATAATATTGTAGAACTAATACATTATTATTAATATTCTCAAAATACTCGCAAAGACACTGTACCCGAGGAAACACGGCAAGATACTACTAATAGGCAGTTGTGACACTTGGCTACTTATAGACAATAATTAAATTTAATAATGCTCTTGGATTTAGTCCTTTAGTTTTCAATGATTTCATTATTTTGTACGATATATTATTTAAGATTTATCTTGCATATACAATATTTGAAATTACTTTCAAATAATTACTATTTTTGAGTAGTTCTGGTGTAGTATTAAAGTAAAAAAACGATTGAAATTTATTTAATAGTTTTTCATCTTACCATTAGTCTATTTTGTAATGTGATTGTTTGATACATTATTCTGTTAAAGTACATGTTTTGTAACATTAGAGTGTGTTAATATCGACGAAACATCCTGTCGACGAAACGTCTTGTCAACGAAATGTCTGTCGACGAAACATCTGTCGACGAAACATATGTCAACGAAGCGTCTGTCGACGAAACGTCTTTCGACGAAACTTCTGTCAACCGTGTTGACGTAAATATCTAAAGCATTACAAATAAAGAAGTTACTTTATGAAATATGAAATTTATGAACTCGCCAAAAATTATTACTGATACACTTTTCTTCTACTATACATATTATGGTGTCCGGAAGACTGCCAGGCGGAAAACTGCCGAAGCGGAAAACTGCCAGGCATAAAAGTGCAAGGCGGAAAACTGCCAGTAACTAACTGGCAGTTTAATGACTTTAGTCAATAATAACACTTGAATTTATAAAAAAAGCATTTGCCCTTCATTAAGTAGTTAAGGGGACATTCATTTTTACTTAGTTTACCAAACAAAAATAATTATAATTAGATTTTTATAATATATCATTATATAAATATTACAAATTCAATATAGAAATTAAAAACTAAAACCTTTCTTAGAAAATACTAAGAGAAGTAACAAAGAAGTAATTGTATAAGAGCCAGAGCACAATTTCATTGTTTACATAACGCGTCTTTACATTATCAGTTCATAACGGGTTTAGTGTCAAATTATTACTCTTTTGTTTATAATTTGAGTATTGAACAAGCCTTCAAGCTTAATATCGCTCGTATTCATCATAAAACAGCTTCGATCGATGTTTATGAAATATTCAGAATTTGCAACCTAATATCAATGATTATTAAACTGCTATTACCTACCTAATTTTCTGACAATTTCACTGGACCGAATTGCAGTGCATATTAATATTTAATACTTTTTACACATATATAAATAATATAAAATGAAAGTGTTTAGTGATATAGATGGAGAATAAAATTGTAAATGTAATAATTATTGAACATATATATAACTTGATTAAACATTCACTTAAATACATTGTATAATTTTAAATTATGTTATTGTGAGAATATCTAATTAGCTAGTAATCACAAATCAGTACACAGGGTGTTTAACGTTTGCTTCGGAACCAAAGGCTATATTGCTGAAGACAATAGGAAATTAAAAACAAGGGACTATATACGTAACTTAACAATTTTTTTAAAATGTACGTGACTTAGCAAATACGTTAAAAATATTAATTATAATTCCTTTGTGTGTACTTAAGTTTCGTTTTCTGTGTGTTTAATAAGGTAGCTTTGTTGAAATATAATATATTTGTGAATATTAAGTAATATGGTTATTACTGTAAAAATGAATGTCCCACTAACTCCTTAACGAAGGGCTGACGATTTTTTTATTTATAAATTCAAATGTTATTATTGACTAAAGTCATTAAATTGCCAGTAAGTGATTGGCATATTTCCGCTTGGCAGTTTTCTGCCAGGCAGTTTTCCTCCTGGCAGTTTTCCCCTTCGGTAGTTTTCTGCCTGGCAGTTTTCCGCATGGCAGTTTTCCGTGTACCGCATATCATAATTGTAAAAATGATTGTTCAATATTTCTCATTTATCATATAAAGAATTGTTAAAACAATTGAATTAACTGCTGTTGGAATCTTATTACACTTTATGAAATCACATCACGAAAATGAAAATTATAAGGTGCTCTAAAAAGTAATTGTATTTCAATAATGGACTACTAAAGAACCCCATTAAGTTGTTTGAGAGTTTTCTAGAGTTTCACAAAATATACCACAACCGATTAAATTTATTTTTCTCCATGGAAGCATATTGTTTAGTTATTTCAGTTTATCTGTTATACTACAAAACATTCAATTTCTGGACAATTTATCTATTTATTCCAAAGGATATTGAATTATGTGTATGGGTTTTCGAATTTATGTGATTTCATGACTATATTCAACTAATGTACTCTCTCGTTAAAAATAATGGGTTTCCAATAGAAATTGAATATTTATTCAATTACAAATGGACATTTAATTTGAATTGAATTAATTTTAAATTGATTTAATTGGCCCATAGTAATTCAGGTCATTTTTTTCAGTCTTCTTAGTTTTTTGGGGTTATTCAAATTTATCTATTACTACAAAAACATTCAATTTCTGGACAATTAATCTTTTTACTGCAAATAAGATTAACCTCTCTGCAAGTGTCTTCGAATTTATGTGATTTCGTGATTATATTCAATTCAGTGGAAACCAAGAGGTCAAAATGGAATCTGCATAGATTAAATTTTTTCAACAAAAACTTTAGTAATATTCTGTTGTTCAGTTCTTGTTCTAGTTTCACCAAATTTCAGGCTGCAACGATACTTACATTCAGTATTGGTATTCAACTTAATCTATTACAGATAATATCATTTAATAGATTTTACTTATAAGTCATAAATTCCTCTTTTCAATATGTCAACCATTTTGTTCAGGCTGTTGATTATTCAGATAGCGGTGAGTACTTTGCAAAATATCAAGTAAAATTCACATTAATTATTGAATCAAGCAATTCGATAGTAACTTATTCCTTTTTCCAGATCCACTTAATTGTGTCAAATGCTCTAGAGGGACGAACATCCCACTACGTAAGAGAGAAACAATTAGTTTGTAGAACACTTGTAAAATAAGGAAAAATGCTGATATATTGTTTCTCGTTATATATCTTTTAAAGCCACTCCATTTTAGATTATCCTGTGTTAGCACAACTATTCTATTATCTTGTTCATATTTTTCATAATCTTCCTAAAATGATAATTGCTTCGTAATTCCAGGTGAGCCTTTTGGATTCACCTCCAGCCGACTCCGAAAAGCGTATCACCTGTCCTATATATTCGATCAGACTTCAAAACGAAACAACTACATTCACCAAATATATAGCTACAGAAAATCAGTTCGATATGGTTACAGCAGGAGATTGGACTACTTTAACACTCATCACCGCATCTTTCAAAGAATGTGCTAAAGCGGCCACTGAAAATTGTACGTATTTATAAATACAATATACTATAGTAAATGTCCAGTCCTAATGTGGTGGCCGTAGCCGCGCGGCTAGAGCTGTAATGCTCTCCTTTTTAGGTTGAATTCCAAAACGGTGGTTGGAGAGGCAAGAGCCTCTCGGCTCTCCTTTTGGACTGCTATTCGATATATCCCATGTACCTCTTTCCAATGAAGCCCCTACAGCCTAACTTAAGCTGCGCACACAGAGAAAGCAGGTTGCCAGCGCGCTGGTTGCCTGCGCCTTGTCGTACCGGAAACCAACGCCATTATGCATATAAATATGAAATTAAATGATATACTCCATTATATATTTGAAAACTGGCATAATTGACTGTTAATTCAGGTATCTTTTGTAATGTTTCCAATCAATACTGATGAATTTATTGATATTAATAAATAGTTAAATTAATTTTGATTAATTAAATTAATTTTCATAAATTTGATTAATTTCATAAATTTAATTAATTTCATAAATTTAATTTATTCCCATAAATTAAATTTATTCTCATAAATTTAATTAATTTTTATCAATTAAATTAGTTTTAACACTAGGTGGGGTGCAAAAACGAACTCAAAACTATTTTAACCTGCATTTTAAAAAAATGTTATTAGGCCTTTATACGATGGGTGACAGGACTTTTGCCCGGCAGAATATTGCCCGGCGGAATTTTGCCAGTGTGGAATTGTGCCAGGCGGATTTTTGCCCGGCGGAATTTACCCCGTGGATTGTATTTTTATAACTTTAAATTGGTAGATTGTAAATTAAAGATATAAAATGCGAGATGCAACTTAAATAAATATAAAACGTTTTAATGTAACTTTACCATATTGTAGTACTATAACAATTTTTATTTAACCAATGTAAAATAGCCACAAAATTGAAGATAAAATTAATATGATTTTACTTAAAATAATTATAAATTTGACTGTTATATATTTTGACTGTTATATATTTTGTTATATTTAGTTTCAAATAATACTGTGTGGTTTGCTATTCTTAAAATACTATAATTTAGTATTCTTAACTGTTGTTTGTAATTAACTTACGGCTTTCTTCACTTGTTTAGTACTTCGTGACGAGATATGAATATATGTTCATTAATATGTTCAATGATTTCATTAACGATTTCATAGTTTTCAATCTTACATTAAGTATTAATAGGATTTTTTTAAATAATGATATTTGTTCCACGTGAACTTAATATTATCGATGCCATTGTGAAAGCTGGATAAGACAATAGCTGTTTTAGAGCAAACTTCAGGAACCAACTGATTACAATGAATGAATCTTCATCCATAATAGCTTTTAAATTGTAATGGTTATATAGTTTGTTTCTAAAATTTTGAAAATGTTGAATTATTGTTTGTTAGATTAACCTTATTTTTTCAATTATGGTGATAAGTGAATTCTACAAGAATGTTAGAATATATGTATATGTTTGATGGTCATAATTATCTTAAGTGAATTCAACAATCATTTAATTTCAATTTCCAAGGCTATTTAATATTAGTTAAATAAAACTTGTCACAGTACATACAATATGATATAGTTAAATTAAAACTATTTATATTTATGTAAATTGCATCTCACATTTTAAACTTTTAATTTACAATTTAATAATTTAAACCTCGTAATATATTGTTCACGGGCAAAACTCAGCCTGGCAAAATTCCACACTGGCAAAATTCCGCCGGGCAAAATTCCCCCGGGCATAATTCCTAGAACCAAATTTTAAACTTTGATATACATACAATATTTTACTTGCCATAATAAAATGTAAACTAACTATAACAATGTTTTATCTATTACTAACTATTAAAAAGTCAAGTAAAAAAACTCTGAAGATAACTTTATCTAATTAATAAAAATTCTTATGCAACAGATGAATCTTTCTTTCATCGTATGGTTCTAGGACTTTTGCCAGGGGGAATTTTGCCCGGTTGAATATTGCCCGGCGGAATTTTGCCAGTGTGGAATTTTGCCAGGCGGATTTTTGTCCGGCGGATTTTTCCCAGTGGATTATATATTTCTGGGTTTAAATTAAATTATGGCAAGTAAAATATTGTATGTATATCAAAGTTTAAAATTCAAGTAGACCAAACACAATTATTAAAGCCGAATACTAATTCGTTATATGATAAATATTATAGACGATTAACATGCGAATATCATCGTTTTTACTTGCAGTATGGAGCGATATAAAAACAACTTCATATAACCATAGTGACTAACATTTATTTCAAATAATTATGATACGTGAAGTACATTCTTCTAGAATTATGCATCGTTTTTCTAGTTTAGTCCCAGTACTTTCAAGTGTAGATCACTGAATTGTTCACAAGTCATTCAGATGTTAAAGGCACCACGTCAAAATCTGATTTTTCCTCTTCAGATCAGTTTCACCAAGGATTTTTTTATATATTGTAGTACCTGTAACCTCTCATTATAGCACAATTTGTATATCTTGATTACATTTATACCTATACAATTGTATCTGACAAATTGATTAGCTACATCATAGAAAAATTTGCAGGGGCCAACAAAGTGATGACTCGATCCCTCTTACCATTTGATTAAAAACTATCTACTCCAAACATAGGTAGTCATAGACTCATAGTAATTTTTTTCTGCAAAATCTGAAATATTTGAAATAGACAAAGCAGAGAAAACATTATTTTGCTATATGTTCTTGCTATTCTTGAGTAGCGTTGTTGCATACGAAGGTGCATTGGGTAATTTTTTACCAGGAGCAATTTCTTGTATAATACAATTCCTAGTTTCGATGACTGTCATCTCTTTCAGTAAATTCTCTGTTAGTTTTACAGACGCGTGAAAGGTTGTGTGTAGTAACATTCTGTCCTGTACCAGAAAAAAGGACCATAAATTAAATTAAAAAGTGACATACGTCGCAATCACAAGTTACTTAAATTGTTAGCGAATTACCTAGTAATGAGTGAACTGATATCGCAAATTTATTGAAAGGAGATGCTCATCAATAGTTACGAAACTCTTGCCTTATGATTCGTCCATAGGTGTCGCCATGAAAAAATGATTTTTTTTTCTTTATCTGTGACCTTTCTTGGCAACATGTTTTCTAGTTTGGTTGCTAAAACAGTACTGAAATGAGTGTCCAATTGCTCAACCATTATCATATAAGTATTGTACGACATTGTTTAGACTTGTCAATTCATGATCACAATCTGGCAGCACCCAAATTAACGTCAAAATAAAATTTAATGAGAGCGGGTTAAAATAACGCGCTGGGCTTTGGAGGTAAATGTTGAAAATAAATCTTTAAAAATTAAATAAGAACAAATTTTTAATTTTTCATGAATATTAGCCTCAGCAAATTTCATACATATTGGTGCACTAACTTAGAAAATTTGTTAATGATTCAAAAATAATTTGCGGATTAAAATGAACCGCCGGTCCACCGTGTGTTAAATAATCAGATGTATTAATGAATATATTAACATTAATAAATTATTTCACATTGATAGTTGAATTAACATTAAATAATTAATTAATGCTAATAAAAAAATTATCATAATTAAATAAATTATCATAATTAAATAAATTATCATAATTAAATAAATTATCATAATTAAATAAACTATCATAACTAAATAAATTATCATAATTAAATAAATTATCATAATTAAGTAAATTATCATAATTAAATAAATTCTCATAATTAAATGAATTATCATATTTGAATACATTAACAAATTAAATAATTAACTGAAAATGATAGTCGTAAAGCGACGGAAGCCGCGCAGCTCTAGTCGTTTTAACCGTCGCATTAAAAGTCCAATTAAGATAGTACACTCAACCAAATTTCTTTTTTAAAAGCGCGTTGTTGCGCCATCTGGATTTAAAAGCGGGAACTAGAGTAACAACAGCATTTGGTGTTAAGCAAAACGTTTCAGAGTTCAACTGAAACGTTTAATGTTTTCAAAATTAAGAAAAGGAGTAGATTTCTGAATAACTCTTCTGGTGATTCAGTATAACTACTGGCTGATCACTGTAACTTTAAATGTTTTAACAAACACAAAATCTTGTTGTTGCTTTAGTTCCCGCTTTCAAATCCGGATGGCGCTCCTTACACAGAAATTTCTGAGATTCGTGTATCTTACTGTAGTATAATATCTTTGGTATTACTGTATCTGACCCAAAAAAAATAATATTGTCTATGATATTCAATTTCTATTCACTGTTATTATTATTAATCATGACAGCGTACAAAATGTTCATGTGGGTGGATGATGTATGCAGTGCTACAACAAAACTCTTCAGGCGATTGTCTGAGCCTTGTAACGAGGAGACATCCACTCTAGTCTACATGATAGAACCACCAGGTTAGAAAAAGCAACAGTTACCAAACCTTATCACGAAAAACTTTTTCTTATTTCATTACGTATTTGATGAGGCATTTGCGTCTCAATACCACTAAATATTTTCTCTCTAATTTAAGCCTTATCCTGTGAAACTGATTTCCTAATTCTTGATGATGAAGGGGTGTACCTGGAGTTATATGTGATGGACCAGCAGATATGAATATTTTCTGCAAAAAGGGACGAATCTATGGAGGTAATTGAAAAGCCATCACAAATGAAATAAATCTTACTGTTTACACTTTACATATAGAAATTTTGTGTGGGTAATTTATTTATAAGATTAGATGTGGTTCTCTCATTATACTTTGTGGCCCCACCAAAACTTTCTTTCTGAGTTTATATATTTCGATATCAAGGAATATTGATTCAATGACAATCTAATCCATATAAATGATGTTATAATCCATTTTCTTATTATTTCAGCTGATTCTTCAAATCAGGTTGCTTATTATGATAATGGAGATGGCTGCTTGTCAATCCTATTCGACGGTGGGAATGCAGACTTTAATTATCAATATACTATTTGTGCTTCACCCCAAACATCATGCGCCCCTAGCTCTGACTCCAAAAGATCTGAATTTCTTGAGTATCTCAAAGGTCAGTAAAAAAATGAGTCAATATATAACTCATAAATGTTAGCTATTTATGTATTTTGTTATTCATGATGCTATTCTGCGTGGCATGCCCAACTCAACACCGCAATAATGTTATACCAGAGTGCTGTAACAAATTGTTTTCTATTTCATTCACAGAATTAGCTATTATTGCAAATGATATCGGTTTTGAAACTACTGCAGTTGGCCTCAAGTATTTCCTATCTACATCATCCTATTGGGAGTGGGACACTTTTGTGGTGCAGCCCACTACTGGCGATGAATGGAAGTTTGGTGGTGCAACGGCTCCTTACATAGTTGGTTACATAGATGGCGATGGTCTTCTCATTAGTGGACCTGTTGCCAATCTCGCAACATCAGTTTGCTGTTACAAACCACACTAGAAGCATTACAGTGTAGTCAATCAAAGCTCAAAATAGGGACAGCCTGTACATAATTTGAAAAAAAGACAAGTTTGATACTTTTAGAAGCGCAATTTCAAGTACTTCAAGCATGTGAAAATCCACCGAAATCCTGTTTGGGCAAAAATAATTACTTGAATTTGAATGAGTGAAATGTCTTTAGAAGATTTTACTACAAATTTCTAACTAGCCATAACTTCTTATGTATTTTTACTTGTCACTTACTTAATTTTTTGTATATTATATTGGTATTATTTTTTTCTTATTTTAGAAATAAAAATTAAAAATATTTATCAGATGGTCTGAAAAGTTTTAAAAATAATGTAATTTATTGTGAAATAACATTATCTTTCGTTATTTTATGAACAGTAATTTGTATAGTGTTTTAAATTTCCTCTATTACGATGATATTATGTTATATATAATATTCTTATACTTTCTAAGCGGTTTAAGTACACATTTTTTCTAAGGGCATACAAAGTTTAAATAGCAAAACAATATTGTTAAAATCATTTTTTTCAAGACATAGTTTTCCATTGAAAACAAGAAGAATAAAATCTTTACATAAGAGGAAGTTCCTTCAGGAACTTACTACTGATATCGTAAGAAAAGACATCGTAAGAAAGGGTGAACTCCAGCGCCCTAAAATCTCTCCTTCACGGCTGAAAATGCTAAAGGCATTCCCTCTCTGGATCGCAAGAGTCATTCACTGTTGGAACCAGACAGACTCCCTTGGATCGCTCGTTGTCTCAAAAAGGCGTCTACCTATGGACTTCATTATTGAGCCAACCTCCGCAAGGTATTACCAACTGTTATGGGTCTGATGCCACCATCCTTTTTAATTAAAGCACACAATGTGGCACCATAAAAAGTTGACACAGCAAAATCAAGAACTTCTCATCTCCAAATCGCATTCACAAAATCTGTCAGAGTGGCCAAAAGACGTACTCTGGCTTCTGCAGAAGAATATGATAATAACGCCTTCAAATCACATGGCCTGAGGCCATCAACTCCTCCGGCTGACCCAGGACGGAAAAAAATTAACAGCCTTCCGGATATCCTCCTCCGAAACAATTGGCCCAAATTAGAGAATCATTCAGAGACACTGACATCATCATGTTTTGTTGGTCAGGTGGGTGTTTGAACTTCAAAGCTCTGACAGTCTCTTCGTTCCGCTGGACCAGTCCCTCCGAAGATGACAGCTCATGAACTGCTCAACTTACGTTGCCAACTGCAAACTTAGCTGCCTTTCTTTTCTTTAACTCTTGTAATGTATCATCGTCTGAAACGTATCGATTGTGAATAGCTGGGAGTCAGTCTCTAAAAATTGGGCCATCTACCGTTTGATTTAGTAGCAAGAGAAATCTTGTGAGCTTCCCTACTGCTATCTGGGCACTTTTTCCCCAGTAGAAGAAGCTCATAAGCCTTATTCTTGCTAAATGAATCTTCAGCGTTAGTGGCTTAGATCCTCCTGCAATAACCATTGGAGGGCTCTCGCCACAGCTAGTACAGATTCATTGGGAATCGTATTTAGGACTCTCATCCTTCTACGACAGCGACCAATGTAAAACTCCAAATTCACCAGTTCATTGGGCCGTTTCTGGGGGTCGTCAATTGTACCCCGGCCTCGACACCCCATACAAACCCATCTCACAGTTACAGACGCCTGTGCCTTGGTCAGATTTATATACGACATGTGGAACCATCCAGAACACAGTGCACATTTCACTCGTTCTTACGTTTATTGCATGTACCGCATGAGCCACAGACTAAATCCTCAACCTCAATCGGTCTAACTGGCCAAACAATTTAAATGCCCTCAGCACTCCCATACCAGAGTGTCCACGGTGAGCATTCATGGGTCACCAACCCCCCTGCTCAGAGACTATTTCGATATTTTTGAGGGCTTTCTCTATTTTGGTTACTTTGCAAATCTTTGCAAACATTAATATGGTTTCCTTGGCTTTTGTTCCAACAGTAACAGACAATACTTACTTCTGGGGTTTACAAATTATGCATTCATCCATCTATTAGTATAACTTCCTCTTTCTAATATTCCTAGAAATATAACAAATCTATAAGAATTAATTTAACAAATTACTGCTAAAAAAATAACGAAAAATGACATTTTTTAGCTTAAAACCTACCATTTTTCTCTTCCTCTTATAAAATTTTGTTATTTCATATTTTGAAAACAAGAATTTTAAATCAACATCAATATAATAACGAGAAAATCAATATCAATTACAAATAGATAAGGAGTTAAGGCAAGTTAGAAATGTTGTTGAACTTTCAAATTCCTTGTAAAATCCTCCAAAGACTTTTCAAGTGCCTCCCATTCAAATTAAAATGAATATTTTCATCCAAACAGGATTTCAGTGTATTTTCACATGGTTGAAGTACTTGAAAAGGCACTTCTTTAGGAACCAAACTTGTCTTTTTTTTAAATTACGTCCGGGTTGAACCCTAACTTGACTACACCATTATCCAAAGAGGATAATTGTCTTATTTACAGTATATTATCCAGAGAGGTTGAAGAGGAGATTAATTTTAGGGGATATCAATGGATAAGCTATGAGGGAAGAGGAGTGTTATTTGAGTAGGAGAATATTGAGGGGATATAATTGGATAAGGTATGAGGGAAGAAGAGTGTTATTTGAGTAGGGGAATATTGAGGGGATATAATTGGATAAGCTATGAGGGAAGAGGAGTGTTATTTGAGTAGGGGAATATAGAGGGGATATAATTGGATAAGCTATGAGGGAAGAAGAGTGTTATTTGAGTAGGAGAATATAGAGGGGATATAATTGGATAAGCTATGAGGGAAGAAGAGTGTTATTTGAGTAGGGGAATATTGAGGGGATATAATTGGACAAGCTATGAGGGAAGAGGAGTGTTATTTGAGTAGGAGAATATTGAGGGGATATAATTGGACAAGCTATGAGGGAAGAGGAGTGTTATTTTAGTAGGAGAATATTGAGGGGATATAATTGGATAAGCTATGAGGGAAGAGGAGTAACCAAATTTATTTCCGACAATTAAGAACATGCAAAATTTAATGATATAAGATCTAAATTAAATAAAAGTATTATTTACATCTAATTAAGTAGAAGAGAATTTTGAATCTTACAAATATCTAATCATCTTATTCTAATCGTTACAATTAGAAATCGGTACGAACAGTTCGGTCCGATAACGAGCTACGTTGACGATACTTGTTTGATGTCAATATTTCCAAACATAGAAATTTATAAAATTGATTTTGAATTAGTCACCTTTTCTATCTTCTGTTATAATAATAAAAATGGAAAATGAAATTACTTCGTGGCAGACACTTTAATTTTCTGATATTTGATTGATTCTGTTTTAGAATATTATAATAGTATTTATCACTATATTCTATTATTATTAGTCAGTATATTCTATTGGTATTAGTCAGTATATTCTATTAGCATTAGTCAGTATATTCTATTATTATTAGTCAGTATATTCTATTGGTATTAGTCAGTATATTCTGTTAGCATTAGTCAGTATATTATATTGGTATTAGTCAGTATATTCTATTGGTATTAGTCAGTATATTCTATTAGTATTAGTCAGTATATTCTATTAGTATTAGTCAGTATATTCTATACCCAGGCAGCAAAACAACGTCGGTACGACATTGTATTAGCATTGTAACATTGTATCAAGGTCGTCTTGTTGTTTCACAATGTTGTGCGAACATCGATACAACGTTGTGAATTTAGTCAATCACATATTAACGTAGGCACAACATCGGACGAACATCAAACAACAATGTGAATTAAGTAGATCATTCAGCAATGTTCGTACAACATCGGATGGACATCAAATAACAATCTGAAATTAGTAGGTCATTCAACAATGTTCGTACAACATCGGATGGACATCGAATAACTATCTGAAATTAGTAGGTCTTTCAACAATGTTCGTAAAACATCGGATGGACATCGAATAACATTCTGAAATTAGTAGGTCATTCAACAATGTTCGTACAACATCGGATGGACATCGAATAACTATCTGAAATTAGTAGGTCTTTCAACAATGTTCGTACAACATCGGATGGACATCGAATAACAATCTGAAATTAGTAGATCATTCAGCAATGTTCGTACAACATCGGATGGACATCAAATAACTATCTGAAATTAGTAGGTCATTACACAATGTTCGTACAACATCGGATGGACATCAAATAACTATCTGAAATTAGTAGGTCATTACACAATGTTCGTACAACATCGGATGGACATCGAATAACATTCTGAAATTAGTAGGTCATTCATTAATCTTCGTACAACATCGGACCAACATCGAATAATAATGTGAAATTAGTAGGTCATTACACAATGTTCGTACAATATCGGACCAACATCGAATAATAATGTGAATTAAGTAGGTCATTCAACAATGTTCGTACAACATCGGATGGACATCGAATAACTATCTGAAATTAGTAGATCATTCAGCAATGTTCGTACAACATCGGATGGACATCAAATAACAATCTGAAATTAGTAGGTCATTCAACAATGTTCGTACAACATCGGATGGACATCGAATAACTATCTGAAATTAGTAGATCATTCAGCAATGTTCGTACAACATCGGATGGACATCAAATAACAATCTGAAATTAGTAGATCATTCAGCAATGTTCGTACAACATCGGATGGACATCAAATAACTATCTGAAATTAGTAGGTCATTACACAATGTTCGTACAACATCGGATGGACTTCAAATAACTATCTGAAATTAGTAGGTCATTACACAATGTTCGTACAACATCGGATGGACATCGAATAACATTCTGAAATTAGTAGGTCATTCATTAATGTTCGTACAACATCGGACCAACATCGAATAATAATGTGAAATTAGTAGGTCATTACACAATGTTCGTACAATATCGGACCAACATCGAATAATAATGTGAATTAAGTAGGTCATTCAACAATGTTCGTACAACATCGGATGGACATCGAATAACTATCTGAAATTAGTAGATCATTCAGCAATGTTCGTACAACATCGGATGGACATCAAATAACAATCTGAAATTAGTAGGTCATTCAACAATGTTTGTACAACATCGGATGGACATCGAATAACATTCTGAAATTAGTAGGTCATTCATTAATGTTCGTACAACATCGGACCAACATCGAATAATAATGTGAAATTAGTAGGTCATTACACAATGTTCGTACAATATCGGACCAACATCGAATAATAATGTGAATTAAGTAGGTCATTCAACAATGTTCGTACAACATCGGATGGACATCGAATAACTATCTGAAATTAGTAGATCATTCAGCAATGTTCGTACAACATCGGATGGACATCAAATAACAATCTGAAATTAGTAGGTCATTCAACAATGTTCGTACAACATCGGATGGACATCGAATAACTATCTGAAATTAGTAGATCATTCAGCAATGTTTGTACAACATCGGATGGACATTAAATAACAATCTGAAATTAGTAGGTCATTCAACAATGTTCGTACAACATCGGATGGACATCAAATAACAATCTGAAATTAGTAGGTCATTCAACAACGTTCGTACAACATCAGACAAACATCGAATAACAATTTGAAATTAATAGGTCATTCAACAACGTTGGAACAACATCGGAAAGCATCGAATAACAGTGAATTAGGTAGGTCATTCACCAATGTTGGTACAACATCGTACGAACATAGATTAATATTTTGAATTTAGTAGGTCATCCATCAATGTTGGTACAATATCAGACGAACCTCTATAACTAATGTGAATTATATTGTTCATTCACCAATTCTATGACACAGCGGATGAACATTGCCTGTTTTATCCCCTTATTTAATAAAGAGCAATATGTGAAGATTTATATATAATTTTTTTTTGTTTGTAACTTCTTTAGAAATAATAATCAATGTTCATTAGTAACATCCCAGCAAACATGAATGTATCTATTCGATGTCTATACGACTCTGTGAAACCTCTCTTCCGACATCGAATACCAGTAACAAATTAGACATGGTGACATCAAGTAGACATCAAACCGATATCCGTTTGCACCGCTAAACCGCATCACATCAAGTATATTTGGCATCGAAGCGATACCGTTATACAGCGTTGAATAGAAAGATAAATTACGACATCCAACATACATAGGGATTCTCCATCGAACAGACGCCTAATTATATATCTAATATGCTTCGAAACGATATCCACTTGCATCCAATAAATAAATAAATTGAAAACCTTTACTTCAATGATATAACGTACTGTACGTTTAGATGCATATCAATTTGATTAATTTTACATAATGTTATATATAAATTAAATGGGAAGAAATGAAGTGACGTGTCCGGGTATCGTTCGTGGGTTCAACCATCGTCGTGCCTGTAGCTCTGTCACTTTGCCACCGTGAATGCATTTGACTAAAAAATTGTTGATATTAAACTACCCGGAGATACTTGAAGATATTTTAAAGTGAATAGAACAATATATACAAGCACCGCTTTTATAACCAAAATCACAACTTATTCTTATTACAAATAGTAATGAGTTGGTCATATTTTTATAAAATTGTAATTCCTTGAAAATTTGGTTCTCTATGAGTTCAAATTAAAGAAAATGTTTAGAGGCCACGACTTAGAATAAAGATGAAAGCTCTGTGATGAAAGTTCAAAGTAATGAATGCATTAATTAAAATTTGGCCATAGATTAACTCTCACTCAGTAAATATAGGTCATAATAGTTGAGTAATTAGTCTGATATTTTGACTTATATAATTGTGTTTCATTGAACAATCAGGAATTTTGTGCTCTGTGAAATATTTTTAGCAATAGGGTATATGTTCCAAATTATTAATAGGGTCTATATTTTTTTGAACACGTGATAAAGGAAAATATAATCATTATTATTAAACCACTATTTAATTAGTAACATAATAGCTGAAGGTATGATACCATTTGAAATAAAAGTTAAATAATAGGTAGTTATTATATTATATATAGATTTATTGAGTCCGATTATCACTTTAAGTTTGATGATCTATTATGTGAATCACTGAATTTTAATAGTCTCATTTGCAGCTTTTGGCACTAGGTGAAAGCTCAAGTTATCGGATATGGGGTTCCGCATTTTACGTAGAAAAATTATTTATGTATTAATTTCTATTTCTAAACTTGTATTTTACGTACTGGTATCATGGATACCAATTTAGGTAAGAATTTAATAATGATAATTATTATATTTATTTCTTACATATTCGAAAATGTGGAACCGTCCGATAACAGAGAATTTACTCTAAAATGGAACATGTTAAATAGCCCACCAACTTTTAATTATTGACGTTAAGTAGAGGTTTAACCAGGGGCCATGTCGCTGACGTCAAAAGGAAATGAAATACAAGGGACTGGAAGAAGCAGTCAGAAAAGAAAGTGGCTAGATGGACAAAGTCACGAATCTCATGGATCCTGAAATGCTACTCCGTGATTGCTGTCACTTACCTAGTAATGTGGCTGCACTCAAGGAAGGAAGAGGGAAATGAAGAGGAGAGGTGATAGTAAATGAAATCTACGAGCCTACCTAACACAAAATCTAAGACCTCGTACGTAATTGTAGAGCGCTATCCTCTTAAACTGCATGGAGAGTTAAAAACACTATATACATGGTAAATATAAAATAGACAATACATAATCCAAACTACAACAGTTTGGACGCCACCCCCTTCTCTTCTATTCACCAATGACAGCTTCAGGAGCCCCTCCGGGCTTATTTACAATAAGCAGTTTAGATAGATTCATCACATTAAATGCAGCCATCGAAAAATCACTTGATTGGTTATCCATTTCGTTTTCACAGTACTGGAGGAACATTGTTCAACAACCGATGTTCCAATATCGCTTACTTTTCGTTGATCCAGTTCACAATCGCACCAGCGTGCCAATGCTCAATCGTAAACTTACAACTGCCGTAGTCCCCTATAAGTGTATTAATTATTGGGAATAGTTTAAAGGGAGCACTACATATGTTATATAGAAAGCTACAATCCAATTGAATAGAAATTATTCTTACATTTCTATACGTATTATAAAACAGGAAGATAAGAAAATGAATTTCCAAATTTGAAACGATTTTTTAAAACTACGTATAGGTTTTCGCACTTCTGGTCGAAGTATAAATTCATATATCGTTTGGAAACAGACATGCTGACGTCAAGATGATGCTGTTAAAACCATGAATAGGTTTTCGTGTTTCTACTCGGAGTGAAAATTCAGATATCATTTAGAAACAGACATTCTGATATCTACTATGAGTCGAAATGGTTGCTAAGTCGATACCCACCGTTAGCGCTACGAATTCGACAGCAAACGGCATCGAATCGACATTCATATGTTTGTTGGGATATAATATATCATTTAATAACGTTAGTAGAAGATCTGACAGGCATTAGTAAGCAAGGAGAATTTACTTGATTTTATTATGTAATTTTACAACAGCATTTTAACATACGGTACTTTATAGTGATGCGATTCTAGTAGTCTGATAGTACATTATCACATGGTCTCTTTTCTCTTATAGTACATCATCACAGTGACTCTTTTCTCTGATAGTACACCTTCGCAGTGACTTTTCTATGATTGTACATCATCACAGTGACTCTTTTCTCTGATAGTACACCATCACAGTGACTCTTTTCTCTGATAGTACACCATCACAGTGACTCTTTTCTCTGATAGTACACCATCACAGTGACTCTTTTCTTTGATAGTACATTATCACAGTGACTCTTTTCTCTGATAGTACATCATCACAGTGACTCTTTTCTCTGATAGTACATCATCACAGTGACTCTTTTCTCTGATAGCACATCATCACAGTGACTCTTTTCTCTGATAGTACATCATCAAAGTGACTCTTTTCTCTGATAGTACATCATCACAGTGACTCTTTTCTCTGATAGTACATCATCACAGTGACTCTTGAAATATAACTAAATTATCAGATAGGTAATATTTAAAAATATTAGTTAATAAATAACAACTAGATAATTAACGTATACATCTTTTTTTATTTCTTTAGGTACCTGTTTTGTTATACAATTATTCAAAAAGGGATATTGCGTCATTTCTTTGTTTAAAAACAATGAAGCTGCAACACTGCTAACCTATCCGAATTCCTGCAATTTACAGTCAGTGTTAGTTTTCGGAAAAAATAGGGTGAAACATGACAGAATAAATAACAATTATAAATCCAAATGAATATAAACTATATTTATTTTTAATATACGTAGATATTATTCTTTTGTTTTCTCTCTGTCTTTAGAAAATTATTATTCAACTGTAGATTGCGACATTTCTTATGCTATAAACAGTGGAATGGCAACACCGCTTTATAACCGTTTTCCCGCTTTTCGAAATAGCGTTCAGTTTTCAGCCGAGATCAATGTGAATCATTTCGATCTGTGTTACTTCATCTGCTACAAAACTTCTTGTGTTAAAACCTAGAAAAAATATTTAAAAAGCAATTATGTCTCTTAGGAACTACCTATTATAAAATAAAAAAATCTTGTAGTGACTTTGCAAGTGAACTTTTAAGTGAAAATGCTCTTCCTCTCTTCTCGGTCTGTCCTCGGACTCCCAAGACAATAGGTAACCCTGTCATTGAACAAAGTGAGAATATTATGAAAACAACACTGAAAATAATGTTGATGTGCACTCATTGAATGAACACCTTTCAAAGAGGTGTTCCACAAATTTTTCAGATCAACCAGATAAATAAGCAGTCATGATACGGTGATACATACCATCATCATCATACCTGTAAGTTACAGGCTGTAACCTATTCAGTGTACTAGTTAAATGTGTGTAGCTATGTGTCTTGCTCCAGTTTGTATTTGGTGCACTGAACTACTCTGATTTTTTCAAAAATCTGATAGGTATAGTAAATAGGTAGGTAGCTGCCAACATTTTTCATCCATTTGTCTAGGTACCTAGTCCTTCAACATTTTTCCAGTTTCTCCTCCAAAAATTAATGGTAATACCTAGGTATATGAATTACCTAATATCTACCTAGTAGAGTGATATTTAACGATGTCGATTTTGTCACCAGTGACACTGCGATCTGGGAGCGATATAAAAAAATGCGAGAATTATCCCTAGATTTAAAAAAGTTAAATGCCCGTAGATTTTTCCTAAAAAATAGAGGCAAGTTCTAACTAGACAATTCTCATATAAAAATTGTAATAAAATCTACTACGATTTATGAGACAACTATATATATAATAATAATACTGGAACCGAGACATAAACTAGAATAGTTTTACGGTTGTATCTAATCTAAATTATTGATGGATAAGAAAGTGTACCTAGAATTATATATAAACTTCCGAAACTCTGTCAATTCACCTATGTATCTATAGCAATAATCAACTCTTAGTAAAAACGTATCTGAAAATATAGAATCTTGAAAGAAATAATGGCAGAAACTGATCTACCAAAAGTACCATAACTATTGGTCAAAAGTTGAACCAAGAGATCTAATCCATGCTACCTCACTCGTTCACACTAGAATTAACACTGAGAATCTGAGAGAAGATACAACCTCACGCACGCACTCACCCACAAGTCAAGAATTTAATCAAACAAGAACGGTTATAAATATTTTGCAAGCTATTTTACCTTATAAATACAAATATTTTCACTTAAAATCTTTAATCAACTTGAAGTAAATTAAACAAACTGCATGTTAGAAGTAAAAATGGCTCCAATTAAAGACCCGTTTTTCTGTGATATACTCGCAAAGTACATTTTTAATCTGAAAAGTCACCACGCTCCTAAGAATTCCATTGATTTAGGCGAAGGGAAAATACCTATCGGTGACAAAGCTCTCACAAGTTCTAAAATAGGCAGAGGAATACTTTACGTTACAAGCCAATATCTTCTTAAAGAAATACTTTGAGAGAATGATTGATAGATCATTCGACAGAAAAATATTTTTTGCCTTTTTTCATATTAGTTTCAATACAAGTAGAGCTTTCACAACTGAGAATTTTGCTTGCAATCGTCGAAAAACTGAACGTTTGTCACCAAATTCGTTAGTTTCCTATGCTATTTGTGGCGAATAGAGTGACAATCTTTGTAAGTCGCTCCTGAATTGGTTGATAGGTAGCGAAACTTACATTTTAAAAGATGGTAACTAGGTAAGTAATATGGCGATTTTCAACTTCACAGCTTCACATAGGCAGTATTTATTTGAAGAACATTGTGGTTAGATATTAAAATTAACTAAAGCTTACTCTGAGTTCATTTTTCAGGGAAACATAATGGATTACATGGTTTAGTTTGATGATTGTCTGTATTAAGAATATTTGGAACTACGTACGTACTACGGTACTATATATACTTATATTTTTCTATATTCATTGGTATAGATAGGATTGCTGTTAATTATTTGAAAACTTATTGAATAGCCCTTAGTGTTGGATAAAACCACGTTGTCTTGGATACAACCACGTTGTCTTGGATACAACCACGTTGTCTTGGATTCAGCCACATTGTCTTGGATTCAGCCACATTGTCTTGGATACAGCCACATTGTCTTGGATACAGCTACGTTGTCTTGGATACAGCCTCGTTGTCTTGGATACAACCCCTGCGTGTTGGATACAACCCCTGCGTGTTGGATACAACCCCTGTGTGTTGGATACAACCACAGTGTGTTGGATACAACCACAGTGTGTTGGATACAACCACAGTGTGTTGGATACAACCACAGTGTGTTGGATACAACCACAGTGTGTTGGATACAACCACAGTGTGTTGGATACAACCACAGTGTGTTGGATACAACCACAGTGTGTTGGATACAACCACAGTGTGTTGGATACAACCACAGTGTGTTGGATACAACCACAGTGTGTTGGATACAACCACAGTGTGTTGGATACAATCACAGTGTGTATTGGATACAACCACAGTGTGTATTGGATACAATCACAGTGTGTATTGAATACAACCGCAGTGTGTATTGGATACAACCGCAGTGTGTATTGGATACAACCACAGTGTGTATTGGATACAACCACAGTGTGTATTGGATACAATCACAGTGTGTATTTGATACAATCACAGTGTGCATTGGATACCATTGTGCATTGGATACCATTGTGCATTGGATACCATTGTGCATTGGATACCATTGTGTATTGGATCCCATTGTGTATTGGATACCATTGTGTATTGGATACCATTGTGTATTGGATACCATTGTGTATTGGATACCATATTGTGTATTGGATACCATATTGTGTATTGGATACCATATTGTGTATTGGATACCATATTGTGTATTGGATACCATATTGTGTATTGGATACCATATTGTGTATTGGATACCATTGTGTATTGGATACCATTGTGTATTGGATACCATTGTGTATTGGATATCATTGTGTATTGGATACCATTGTGTATTGGATACCATTGTGTATTGGATACCATTGTGTATTGGATACCATTGTGTATTGGATACCATTGCGTATTGGATACCATTGTGTATTGGATATCATTGTGTATTGGATACCATTGTGTATTGGATACCATTGTGTATTGGATACCATTGTGCATTGGATATCACAGTGTATTGGATCCAGGATTTCACTGTGTATTGAGTAATACCTAATTGTGTATGTAATTAGAATTAAGAATGTATATATATATAGCGGTAAATTTTATGTTACAACTTAACAATATATACTATAGAAGATAAAAAAATAACAATAAATTTTGAATGACTATTTATGAAAACAACAAGCAGATTTAATACTAATATTTTTATAATGTTACAAAATATATATTTACATACAAAACGATGTTACAAAGTTTAAAGTTGATTTGGTACATAATATCAATGATCACGATCATACAGTGTAGTATTAATTTAAAATGTTGCTTTTGCTGTTTATTATATGTATAATTTGTATTTAAGTGCATTTTATTAATCATTAAAATTAATTGAATTCCAAATTTCTCGCAACTTTTTTTCACTACAGGTACGCAATAATTAATAAACATAGGATACTGAAGCTTAATTCACAATCATACATTATTATAAACAGAAGTCAACTTTCTTGACTTAAGACACAGTGACCAGCTCAATAAATATCGTTAAAAAAATAGAGAATATTTGTAGTAATTATACTATCGCGACTTCGCGAAGTAATACATACATAAAATTCTATTTCTAAACAGTGAGTCCACCGTAAATATATCCACGGTCATTGAATATAAGTATAACATATAACTTATTGCCTATAATATAGTATTACGTATCAATTGTGTAAATCACTAAACTATAAGATGCATAATATTGGTACCATGTACAATACTTTGTAGATACGTAATAATATGGACAATAATAAATTAATTTTAAATAGTACTTATAATCAAAATATAATAACTAATATTCAATGGCAGTGGATACATTTATGGTAGACACACCGTAATATACCAGTGTGATAAACTGATTATCAACAACATATATATTTGCATTGAATATCTGTATACAGTGACATAACTCAAACAATGGAAGATTTAAATAGAGTAGAGTGTTAGTATTTTAATATAAATGTCAATTATTTTCATCCTTTATCGTTTGAATGTAATACAATGATTAATGCTATTTATCTTCCTAAAAAATAGATTGCTAATAAGGCATCATCAACAACCAATGTATGGTACAATGATTTAAAATTTCTTTTGAAGATAAAGAAGATTTATATAGGTGGTACACTATATCGGAGTATATCCAATATTATTATTATATCAAAAGGACCTGATATAACATAACACACTACACGTTGTTATGGACAATGATATAACAATTTGACAGCTGTTTATACTATATTATTTTATACTCTCTCAATATACGTACGTAGTGTCATTCGTATGCGACAATAAAAAAACAAGTATATACAAATAAAGATATTATTTCCAATGATACTATGTATTAGCAAGCTGAAAACGATAAAAAAACACACAAAATTCATAGAATTGATATTTGATAAATAGGTACAATGATTATAATGCATTTATTATAAATATTGGGTAGGTTACTAATTATCCGATAGTTTAACATTATCATTCATATTATAAAATTCTACCAAATTAACTCATTATTTTAATTGGTATCCATGATACCGGCAGGTACTATCAATGAAAAGAATTAGTTAATATTCTCCCATTAATTTTTTCATATGATCGATAATGTGGAGCTGCCCAATAATACGGAATTTCCCCAATTGAATCACTAATTATTGACATGGTTATTGATTAATGAGTAACATTAATACAATAATTTGTTTCTATTAATTTTAAACGAACCACACGATGGAAATGAAATTCATTTTATTTGTTTGCATAAGAAATTCCAACTATTCAAGAATATAACTTTCTATATCATATTTACATTAATATTACATTTATATACAACTACACATAATATCCCCAATATTATGTGTAATTCATATGAATCAGCATAAATCAATTATAGATTAATTAAATGGTCATTTATAAATACAGGAAAACCATATTTTAATACTATATAGACAAATAGTATATAATAATCATTCGGTTCATCTTAGAGTCAATTCAACATGATTATTTCAAGGGAAAACATGAGGAATATTCATCTTATTTATGATAAGAAGCGTATTTAATATGATTGCTTCAAAAAGGGGGAAAGGAAGGGGGGGGGGTGCTGGAATCAGTGAGATGTTTATTTACATTATTAGTTTCTAAGAGAGTTTGGTTAAGAGTGGACATGTGACAGTGAAAGTATATCGATTCCTCAAGCGGTAACCTTAATAAAAATTCCTCTCGTTAACTAGACAGTGAGTTTTATAATCCAAAGATACTTCAGGTAAGTAAATAAGAAAGACTATTAAATTGGTTGCGTCATGTGTGTGTTGAAATTTGCACAAACTTCTTGAAATAAGGTAGGCATTTGTTCAAACTTTATGAAATTTGAAGGGAAAACGTACCGTGTGGTGCCCAACGCTGAGATATTACTACGCAGTAAGTGGCACACCTGGCAATAGTTGGTTTAGGCTGACTTGCATATGTTAGGACTTAGATACTTACCTAAGATAAAATTTAATTAGGTAGAGCTGTGGCCGGGGTAAAAGTTTAACATCAGGACGCTTGGCTAGGTACACCTAAAATATCTATAGGTATTATTTTTTAGTTAAATACTTAGCTAGGTGCAATGTAATGGTTAACAAAGAAAATTATGTACTGAGCACAGGTTGACGTTGTTAGGTTTAGTAACTGTACCTAGCTACTAGTTAAAACTTAGAACTTACGTGATCAGCAAAATGGATTACATCCTTAAAATTAATTCTTTAGTTTGATAAAATAAAGTAAATCTACCTAGTTCCACAATTTAATTTAAAAAAATTAAACAGCAATTTATCTTTATTTAACACAGAAAAATGTGTGGATTGAGATATAGAAAGAGAGTTCACATCTATTTTACAGTACGAGCATCTGATTTCAATTATTTATTTCAGATTCCGAACCACGTGACATGATGTGTAGTTACCATTATCTTCTCTACCCCGACCCTGGTTTTTATCAAGGCTTAGTACTTTTGCAGAGTACAGATGGTCTATAGATTGGAATGGCTTTGTATGTTTCAATCAGATGATGGTGAGAGACTTCTAACCAACCTTCTTTTAGTATTAATAAAGTTTCAATAAATCTCTTTTTTTGTTGTTGGTAGCTTTACATTCAAAATAATTTGATATTTTTCAGGAACATGTTTATTAGTACAGCCTGGACTTTTAGGACCTATGAAAAAGCTTTTTTAGGACTTTTAAAGGCCTTTTAGGACCTAATAAAGGCCTTTTAGGACCTAGTAAAGGCCTTTTAGGACCTATTAAAGGCATTTTAGGACTTAGCTATCTATACATACACTTTCAGGATTAATAAATATGTATTTAATTACAACGAATAAATTAGCATTTTGAAATATAAAATCAACAGTTTTTAGTCCGTTCAAATAAAAAATGGTGAAACAAATAAACAATTCATTCCTTAAAAATTCAATGAATCTAGTTTATAGTTTATTTATTCAAATTTAACCTAAGAGTATTATGAAATAAGGTTTGGTAAATTGAAATTCATGAAATGTAACTAATTCCAATATTAAATTCTAAATTTGTATTTACAGTAAACCCTTGTAGTAGACAACCTCAGACTAAACAATCCATATATTAGATGATTAGACCAATTAAGATACTCTGAAACTGTTGTACAGGAAGAACCACTTACAAGAAAACCCCAATTTTTGTCACCTGACAGTTTTTCTATTGTAAATATTACTAAGTTCTACATATTTCTCTCTTTGAATAGTTTATTATATTGATTATTGGCAATTTCATTTTTTTATTAATGGCAGAGTCTATGCTAAAAAATTGATGTGAAGAGTTAAAGAAAACTAGCAGATACACTGATGACCATCCTAATTTTTGAAGTGATAGAAGTAATATATTTATATAATAATTCAGACAGATTTTGATTGAATTATAATGTTCTATAAATTTGCCAATATATCTCATCAACTTTACCAACTTACCAGATTATTTAATAGTATGAAGAGCCCAAAAATAAGACTGTTCATCATTTCAAAAATTTATGCTATTTTATGACTTTATGGAATTTTAAGGACTTTATGGCATTTTAGGATTTTAAGCCATTTATTGACTTTATGGCCTTTTCCTTGTTGAAATTACATCGCCTTTTCATCAGTTGGTATGTAATCATTGATAGCAAAAGGTGTTACCATATTATCAATAACATAAAAGTATTCAAGTTTTATTAGATTCAGAACATGGGTCTATATCTCAATTAACAATAAGTGTATATTTTTTTAGAAAACATGTTTACTTCTTCACCACTCACATCATTTGTTGATGTAGGTAGCTATATTCAATTGTATTTCAGCTTTAAAGAAATGAAAGAATGGATCGAATCAGTATTGATAAACTCAAAAATGGAACCTAATAGATTTTAGATTCTATCGATCTATTCTTGGCTGAGGAACTACCCTGTATAGGGAACAAATTTTCTTTAGTCTGCCATATAATGGCCATTATTTTAAAAAACTAACAGCCATTCATGGCTGACTAAACAAACCTTGTTCACCATATGAGGTAGTTTCTTACTCAGGACTCTATGTTCATTATACACGATTTTATTATAGAGGATTTCTACTGCACAAGTAATGTTCATCACAGAATAAATAACTAAAATTGTGTTACTAATTAGAACTTTCTTTTTCAGGAGTGATTCAGCTATTATTCAATGTTTTCTCCTCAGCCAGTATCACGTTTTCTCATCAGTTCTCGGTTTATTAGTGTGACTTGTGAGTGCTCAAAAGAATAAGGTATGAGAAATAGAGTTAATTGTTGAGCTTGTTGTTATGTTCATACTACTAGTTATAAAAACTGTGATATCCTCTGCTAAAAAATTTGCTAAATTAATTCTTATAAGTAATCAAACAATGAAAATGAATTGGTTATTGGATGATGTTATATGAAAAAAAAAAGAGAGAATGCAAATAATTATAGTCTTTCTTTGTTAACATTGCAAACATTTAGCATCATAAACTAAATATGAATTATTATAATATATTCAAACTAGACATAAAGACATTAGGGTTTTATCAAAGTAGCTATCTGTCCAAGAATGGATATACTAGAATTTAATATTGGCATAAATGTATGTTAACTTATAAACTTAAATATGTCCTATCTTATCTATGTTGAGAGTGGTTTGTCACAAAAATATTTTTTAATGGATAGCTAGTTCTTGTAGCTATAAAGAATCATCTCAAATAATCAAAATAATAGCTATATGAAAAAATAAGGACCTAACATGTGATGATCAGTTTTCAAATATAGATAGTTTAGATTGTTTCACACCATAATATAATTGTTTTGTACTAGCTTAAAATTTTCCAAGTTTTAGATTAGGTATTTCAAGTATTCAATTACTATATTTTATAACTTTTATTTTAATTTGACTCTAACGAATTTTTCTGTATACATCTTATAGTCTTCTTAAAAAACAACATATTAACTTGTATNACAGGATAATAACCCCAGAGCAAAAAATCCAATGCCTCGATCTACTTAATGCTCAAGATGGTTTACAGTACGCAATCATCGACCTAGAAAGGATGTTAGATATACTAATTAATAATTTAAAGAAATTATGCACATACGTACGCAATATTATATATACGTGCAACTTTTTCTGGTAGGAGGTGGGATGTTCGGCAACGAGTACTGTGCAGAACGCATATATTTTTTGTTAAACACTACAGTAGCTGAGTAGAACTCCTCTACAGTGAACTACCACTACTTCACTTAAGAGAGTTAGTTCATTATACCTGTCAAGAGATGCATAGGAAACCAAAGACTATTAAATTACACACTTCAACTATATAAGGGGGTTAATAATGAGACAGCCTCAAATTAAAGTTTAGTAGAAGCTACTTTTGCGAAAATTGTTGTACAATATTTACGCTATTTTCTAGGTTTTAAATTATGTCACGTTTTTCATGTAATTTATTATTTGAATTCATTAGATACGTGTAATTTACTATTTTTTTTAAAGATTACTGTTCTGCAATAAAAATCAATATCTTTACTATACAGGCTGTTCTTACAACATTATTTCATTACATGAGGTACATAATTTCTTAGGACTCTAGTTCATTATAACTGATCTATAATATACTAAAATCCAGTTCGCTATACAGAGCTTACTTTTTAGAAATATCTATATAAACTATAATGGATATTTTATGGCAGACTAAATAAAACATATTCATTATACGTGGTAGTTCACTATACAGGGCTCTACTATATAGGATGATTCACTATACAGGAGTTTATTATATAGGAATTCTACTGTAACTCATAAATCAGGAGAAAAATACTACGCCTACGACCTATAACTCACAAAACTTTACACAATCACCGAACACTACCCTATTATCGAACGTAATCAGATATCAAAATCACTGGACTTTGCTTAATCACCGAACACTAACTAATTACCCAACGATATCAAAATCATTTACTTTCCCTAATGAATAAGGTTTACCAACCCAATTACCGGGCAATACCAAAATTACGCTTTTAGGCAATTGAAGGCATATAACCCATTTAACTGTTTACCTGTCGCTGTAACTGACGGTAAAAAACGATACCGGACGCTTTTTAGGCAATTAACACATATACAAACCATCAAATATGTAACCTTATCCTTTAAATAAGTAAATTATTGTACACCAAATGATATAAATAATTATATACGGTGAACAGGGCGGTACTAGACACTAACGTATGGTACCGGACGCTTGAAGTTGCCTCCAAACGCTCCCGGACGATTTATAATTAAGCAATTAACAAATGTACAAGTTTGTCGGTCGTTAATCATTAAATATGTATAGTACCATTCACGAAATGATATAAATAGTCATGTACAGTGTACAGGGCAGTACTAGATATTACCGGATGCTCCTGTACCTTTTAAAACGCTCGGGAGTGTTTATTATCAAATAGGTAACCGTGACCTTTAAATATGCAAATCACCATTCATCATATGATATAAATAATCATGTACAGTGTACAGGGCGGTATTAGATATTACCGGACGCTTCTAAACGCTTCCGGACGCTTTTGTGCCTTTTAAAGCGTCCGGGAGCGTTTACTATCAAATAGGTAACCGTGACCTTTAAATATGTAAATTACCATTCCTCATATGATATAAATAATCATGTACAGTGTACAGGGCGCTACTATATATTACCGGACTATTCTAAACGCTTCCGGACGCTTTTAAAGCGTCCGGGAGCGTGAACTATCCAATATATAACCGTAACCTCAAAAATGTAAATTACCATTCATCATATGATATAAATAATAATGTACACTGTAAAGGGCGTCAATACATTCTAAACGACGCTACCGGACGCTTTCGGACGCTTTTTAGGCACACCCATGGTACCTAACATTCTAACATAGGAATAAATAGTTATTAGGGTGGGTAAGTTCCGTGTTATCGCACGATTCCATATTTTCAAACACGTAAAAATCTTTATATAATAATCATTATTCAACTTTTATTTCAATTGGTATCCATGATACCAATTAGAATAGAAGTTAAATAATAATTATAGAGATCTACCAACTTTCCAAGTAGCTAATAAAATAAAGCATGTCCAAACTCGCCATTTTAATGGCGATTTTGTGACAGTTATTTTGAGCCCTTCAATTGCAAATGGCGAGTTTTATCTATTTTTCTCCTATGCTACAATACATGTTTTAAAGTATGGACAAAGTCGCCACTTGGCACTTGCCAGTATATTGGCAACTTTTGAGGGTTTAAATGAGTTGAAAAACATGTAAATAACGATTAAATCACTCCCAAAACAGTCTCAAGAGATGCACATGCATCAGACTAAGAGCATAAACTGCACAATGATGTTTCCAAGTGTAAAATCTTTAGTAGAGAGTCAAATTTCTCCTTTAAATTATCTTAAATGTGGCGACCTTGTTCCATTTTCTCACTAAACTTGTGACTTTCCTGCCACACCTTGAAACATGGACTACAATGTTATTTTGGAGAGAATTTATGAAAAATTTATCATTTTGGAGAGAATTTGTTGAATTTTGGAGAGAGCTGGAGAGACAAATGGCGAGTTTATGAGAGATGCTATTTTACTTGGCCGTGCGACTTTGCCAGAATATTATTTTCAAAGGGGCTAAATTCTAGTGACGATGACCCCAGTCTGCAGAATATGAGATGTTTTTAACATTTTCTATGCGAACAATTCCTAATTTCCTCCTATATTTACATGTATTTTACATTTCTACTGAGAAAAAGTCTAAATATTATAATATAGAGGATTTCTTGGAGAACAGTTTACCAGTTCCTGCAGTCGCCAGTCTGGAATTCTACTGACATATCGATGAAATTTACCATAAAATATAGACTGGATTTAGGTTAGATCAGCCAAATTAAAATTATTGCAAATTCTTAGTGAATTTTTTAACCTTTTTAAAAAAAGTCAGTGGGATTTTGTGCACCAAATACACCAAATTGTATTTGATGATAAATTCCAATGATATGACGACAGATATTCAATTTCTCTAATAAAAAAATTCCTGCAATATCGAAGGATATTTAACTATTAATTCCTATATTAAAGTATATTATCATTAATTTTTGAAGGGGAAACTGGAAAAATGTTGGAGGACTAGACCAGTCACCAATTGATGAAAAATGTTGGCAGCTATTTCTCAGATTTTTGAAAAAGTCAGAGGAGTTCTGTGCACCAAATACAGACTGGATTTTTGAATACTGAAGCCAGTGTGCATTTGAATGATTTGATGATCATTTCAACTGATATTTGGGAAGATTGAACTAAACTTCAGAAATATTCTATTTTGATCATTCATATATTTACAGATTAATTTGGTGTTTTCCTTTATATATTTACTTTCAGTCCATTCTTTTATTGCAGTCAATTATCTTTTAACAAGTAACCAAGTTTGTTCTTTTTTTGCAACATTGTAATTTGACTTTGTAAATTACTCAATTTAGATAATATCAATCCATTCTTTTTGCAACATTGGAAGTTACTTAATTTACTCTCAGTCTGTTCTTTTTGCAACATTGTAAGTTATTTAATTTACTATCAGTCCATTCTTTTTGCAACATTGGAAGTTACTTAATTTACTATCAGTCTGTTCTTTTTGCAACATTGTAAGTTATTTAAATTACTATCAGTCCATTCTTTTTTGCATCATTGGAAGTTAATTAATTAGCTGTATTATACTTTTAAAAAGTATCTGGTATCAACTTGGTATTGGTATCGGTTGCCAGAATTTTAAAGTAACTGTAATTGGTAATGGTATCGGTTACTAATATGATATCGGTGCATATCTACTTATTTACTATCAGTCCATTCTTTTTTGCAACATTGGAAGTTAATTAATTAACTGTATTATACTTTTAAAAAGTAACTGGTATCAGACTTGGTATTGGTGTCGGTTACCAGAATTCTAAAGTGACTGTAGCTACTTGGTACTGGTATCGGTTACTAATATGGTATTGGTGCATCTCTACTTAATTTACGATTAGTCTGTTCTTTTTTGCAACATTGGAAGTTGTTTAATTTACTATCAGTCCATTCTTTTTTGCATCATTGGAAGTTAATTAATTAACTGTATTATACTTTTAAAAAGTATCTGGTATCAACTTGGTATTGGTATCGGTTGCCAGAATTTTAAAGTAACTGTAATTGGTAATGGTATCGGTTACTAATATGGAATAGATGAATATCTACTTAATTTACTATCAGTACGTTCTTTTTGCGACATTGTAAGTTAATTAATTAACTGTATTATACTTTTAAAAAGTATCTAGTATTGGACTTGGTATTGGTATCGGTTATCAGAATTTTAAAGTAACTGTAATTGGCACTGGTATCGGTTACTAATATGATATCGGTGCATATCTACTTATTTACTATCAGTCCATTCTTTTTTGCAACATTGGAAGTTAATTAATTAACTGTATTATACTTTTAAAAAGTAACTGGTATCAGACTTGGTATTGGTGTCGGTTACCAGAATTCTAAAGTGACTGTAGCTACTTGGTACTGGTATCGGTTACTAATATGGTATTGGTGCATCTCTACTTAATTTACGATTAGTCTGTTCTCTTTTGCAACATTGGAAGTTATTTAATTAACTATCGGTCTGTTTTTTTTTCACATACAAATATCTTTCAATCAGTTAGATTATCAAAGAAATTGTCTGATTTTTATGCCTAGCTATTGCTTATTGGTGAACTTATGATTAATTTATTAATTCAAGTAGCTATCATTATATAATATTAGTCATTAATATAATTGTATTTTTATGTATATAAATATATGAAATCAAAATTTTGTTTATATGCTGTTCAGGGTTTATCAAGGTAGGTTTCCTCCAAAGTGGGAAACTGAAAACCATTTGGGGGAATCCTAAATTAGCTATTCTTATTACTTATCCAAGGACTTTATGATGTCTGTATCCTCCTTTGATTTATAATTAATAATTACTTTACCAATCAACATAGCTAAAATTCCACTTGACTTAGCTAGAATATTACTCTTAAAGGGAAAAAATTCCATTTACAAGTCACAGTTGGTGGAATTTACCATGAATTATAGTCTGGGCTATGTCTAATCTAAACGACTGAATGCGTTTTGCAATGTCTGTTAACGTTTCTTGTAATTATTCAATTTACTTATACAGATGAAATACATTTTGTTTTTATTAAATACTTCTATTCATTTGAATAGTGATAACAGTTTAAATTATTTTGCATGTGTAAGGTGTTGGTGGAAATGCTCCTTGTACTACTTAATTTCTATTTTAATCCTTAATGAAGATCTAAATGTTAATTATCCTTTTTATTTCAGTTATGATCCTTGATGTCTGTATTCTCAACACCCATCAGCATGGCTGCTCCACCCCACTCAACAGCAAATAGAATGGCGAATGTAGCTACATCTTATCGACACCTTGATATGACATCGATAGTCCTACTGCAGGAGAGATAAATGTAAGATGATGCACATTCAATGATTAACAGCCTTGGTGCTCATGATGTAACCTATTGAGATCCATGGTACCTTGTCTGTTGTTATTTGTGTACATCTCTTAACTGAACTACTAGCAGTTTCTTCATGAAATCACACATCTCTTGATATATTTCACTTGATAAGTGTAAGTATTGCAACAAGCATTACATGCATCCCCTTGAAATCGAGGGAATATCCATTCACTTTCATATTTCCATTCCCTCGTTAATGAGGGGATAACTGTTTTGATATTCCCTTTCTCTTCCCCTAGGGAAGATTCCAGGAATATTTATATTTTAATTCCCTCTTGTTCCCCTTGATATCGAGGGAATATCCATTCACTTTCATATTTTTATTCCCTTGTTAATGAGGGGATAACTGATTTGATATTCCCTTTCTGTTCCCTTGATATCCAGGGAATATTTATATTTTTATTCCCTCTTGTTCCCCTTGATATCGAGGGAATATCCATTCACTTTCATATTTTCATTCCCTTGTTAACAAGGGGATAACTGTTTTGATATTCCCTTTCTGTAGAGTTGATATTGAGGCAATATTGTGTATGATATTCCCCAATATTGACACAATATTGCGGCAATATTGTCCTAATAATTTTTGCTTCGTGGGCCTCGTTTGAAAATGATGAAACAACAATGTTTCAACGTTGGGTAGCAACGTTGTATTAACCTTGTCAAATTATGTCTATCCTACGTCGCAGTCGAACGTTGGCACTATGTTGTTTCAACATTGTAACAGTGTCGTTTGGAAATGACGAAACAACATTGTTTCAACGTTGAATTAACAACGTAGTTTTAACCTTGTGTTTTAATGTCTGAACAAAGTCGTAATCGAACATTGGCACGATGTTGTTTCGTCATTGTATCAACATTGTACAGATGTCGGAACCCAAACATAAGTTTGGCAACCAACGTAGTTCGAATGTTGTCTTTCGACGTCGTATTTTTTTCCAAAAACCGACAATCAGACAACGTTGAAAACTGATGTTGTACCAACGTTCATACAACCAATAAACGATGCTCAGCCAACATCGTGACGACGTTGTTTTGTCATTGTATCAACATTGTACAGATGTCGGAAAACAAACATAAGGTTGGCAACCAACGTTGTTCGAATGTTGTCTTTCGACGTCGTATTTTTTTTCCAAAAACCGACAATCAGACAACGTTGAAAACTGATGTTGTACCAACGTTCAGACAACCAAGAAACGATGCTCAGCCAACATCGTGACGACGTTGTTTTGTCATTGTATCAACATTGTACAGATGTCGGAAAACAAACATAAGGTTGGCAACCAACGTTGTTCGAATGTTGTCTTTCGACGTCGTATTTTTTTTCCAAAAACCGACAATCAGACAACGTTGAAAACTGATGTTGTACCAACGTTCAGACAACCAAGAAACGATGCTCAGCCAACATCGTGACGACGTTGATTTGCTGCTTGGGAAAGGATCTATCTACATCAAAGGATCTCTCTACAGCAAAGGATCTAATTACAGCGGAGGATCTTTCTACAGCAAAGGATCTACTACAGCAAAGGATCTATCTATAGCAAAGGATCTATCTACAGGAAAGGGTCTATCTACAGCAAAGGAACTCTCTACATCAAAGGTTCTATCTACGGCAAAGGATCTATTCACAGCGGAGGATCTTTCTACAGCAAAGGATCTACTACAGCAAAGGATCTATCTATAGCAAAGGATCTATCTACAGGAAAGGGTCTATCTACAGCAAAGGAACTCTCTACAGCAAAGGATCTATCTACAGCAAAATATCTATCAACAGCAGAGGATCTTTATACAGCAGAGGATCTTTCTACAGCAGAGGGTCTTTATACAGCAAAGGATCCCTCTACAGCTGAGGATATTTCTACAACATAGGATCTATCTACAACAAAGTGATCAATCTTCAGTAGGGGATCTATCTACAGCAAAGGATCTATCTACAACAAACGATTTAGTTACAGCGATGGATCTATCTACAGCAAAGGATCTATATACAGCAAAGAATCTATTTACAGTAAAGGAACTATCTACAGAAAAGGATCCATCTACAGTTAAGGATCTATCAACACTAAAGGATCTATCTACAGAAAAGGATCTATTTAAGGAAAGGGATCTACTGTAAATAATTTATTCATATATTTACAGCAAAGAATCTAAGATCTATTTACAGCAAACGATCTATCTACCGCAAAGGATCCATCTACAGCGAAGGATCTATCTACAACAAAGTATCTATCTACAGCAAAGGATCTATTTACAGCAGAGGATCTTTCTACAGCAAAGGAACTACTACAGCAAAGAATTTATCTACAGCAAAGGATCTATCTATAGCAAAGGATCTATTTACAGGAAAGGATCTATCTACATAGAAGGATATATCTATAAAAAAGGATCTATCCACAGCGAAGGATCTATCTACAGAAAAAGATCTATCAACAGCAAATGATCTATCTACGTCAATGGATCTATTTATGGCAAAGGATCTATCTACAGCAAAGGATCTATCCACAGCAAAGGTTCTATCTACAGCAAAGGATCTATCTACCGTAAAGGATCTATATACTGCGAAAGATCTATCTACTGCAAAGGATCTATATACAGCAAAGTATCTATCTATAGTGAAGGATCTATATACTGCAAAAGATCTATATCCTGCAAAGGATCTATAAAGAGCAAAGAATCTATCTACAGCATAGAATCTATCTACAACGAAGAATCTATCTTCAGCAAAAAATCTATCTACAGCAAATGATCTATCTACAGCAAAGGATCTATCTAAAGCAAAAGATCAATCTACAGCAAAGGATCTATCTACAGTAAAGGAACTCTCTAAAGCAAGGAATCCATATACAGCAAAGGATCTATCTACATCAAAGGATCTATCTACAGCAATGGATCTATTTAATGCGGAGGATCTTTCTACAGCAAATGATCTACTAGAGCAAAGGATCTATCTAATGCAAAGGATCTATCTACAGGAAAGGGTTTATCTACAGCAAAGGAACTCTCTACAGCAAAGGATCTATCTACAGCAAAGGATCTATTTACAGCAAAGGATCTATCTAAAGCAAAGGATAAATTTACAGCAAAGGATTCATATACAGCAAAGGTTCTATCAACATCAATGGATCTATCTACAGCAAAGGATCTATTTACAGTGGAGAATATTTCTACAGCAAAGGATCTACTACAGCAAAGGATCTATCTACAACAAACGATTTATCTACTGCGATGGATCTATCTACAGAAAAGGAACTATATACAGCGAAGGATCTATTTACAGTAAAAGATCTATCTACTGCAAAGGATCTATATACAGCAAAGGATCTATCTACTGCAAAGAATCTATCTACAACAAAGAATCTATCTATAGCAAAGGATCAATCTACAGCAAAGGATCTATCCACAGCAAAGGATATATCTACAGCTAAGGATCTATCTACAGCAAAGGATCTATCTATAGCAAAGGATCAATCTACAGCAAAGGATCTATCCACAGCAAAGGATATATCTATAGCAAAGGATCTATTTACAGCAATGGATCTTTCTACAGCATAGGATCTACTACAGCGAAGGATCTATCTACAGCAAAGAATCTATCTACAGCAAAGGATCTATCTTCAGCAAAGAATCTATCTACAGTAAAGGATCTATCTACATCAAAGGATCTCTCTACAGCAAAGGATCTATTTACAGCGGAGGATCTTTCTACAGCAAAGGATCTACTACAGCAAAGGATCTATCTATAGCAAAGGATCTATCCACAGCAAAGGTTCTATCTACAGCAAAGGATCTATCTACCGTAAAGGATCTATATACTGCGAAAGATCTATCTACTGCAAAGGATCTATATACAGCAAAGTATCTATCTATAGTGAAGGATCTATATACTGCAAAAGATCTATATCCTGCAAAGGATCTATAAAGAGCAAAGAATCTATCTACAGCATAGAATCTATCTACAACGAAGAATCTATCTTCAGCAAAAAATCTATCTACAGCAAATGATCTATCTACAGCAAAGGATCTATCTAAAGCAAAAGATCAATCTACAGCAAAGGATCTATCTACAGTAAAGGAACTCTCTAAAGCAAGGAATCCATATACAGCAAAGGATCTATCTACATCAAAGGATCTATCTACAGCAATGGATCTATTTAATGTGGAGGATCTTTCTACAGCAAATGATCTACTAGAGCAAAGGATCTATCTATAGCAAAGGATCTATCTACAGGAAAGGGTTTATCTACAGCAAAGGAACTCTCTACAGCAAAGGATCTATCTACAGCAAAGGATCTATTTACAGCAAAGGATCTATCTAAAGCAAAGGATAAATTTACAGCAAAGGATTCATATACAGCAAAGGTTCTATCAACATCAATGGATCTATCTACAGCAAAGGATCTATTTACAGTGGAGAATATTTCTACAGCAAAGGATCTACTACAGCAAAGGATCTATCTACAACAAACGATTTATCTACTGCGATGGATCTATCTACAGA
This sequence comes from Caprella mutica, assembly GCA_947561585.1. Classification (NCBI taxonomy): domain Eukaryota; kingdom Metazoa; phylum Arthropoda; class Malacostraca; order Amphipoda; family Caprellidae; genus Caprella; species Caprella mutica. The sequence goes on from CANNZV010004083.1 coordinate 57,756, forward strand.
AAAGGAACTATATACAGCGAAGGATCTATTTACAGTAAAGGATCTATCTACTGCAAAGGATCTGTCTACAGCAAATGATCTATCTACAACGAAGAATCTATCTACAGCAAAGTATCTATGTTCAGCTAAGAATAAATCTACAGCAAAGGATCTATCTACAGCAAAGGATCTATCTACACTAAAGGATCTATCTACTGCAAAGGATCTATCTACAGGAAATGATCTATCTACATAAAAGGATATAGCTATAAAGAAGGATCTATCTACAGCGAAGGATCTATCTACAGAAAAAGATAAATCAACAGCAAATGATCTATCTACGTCAAATGATCTATTTATGGCAAAGGATCTATCTACAGCAAAGGATCTATCTACATCAAAGTTTCTATCTACAGCAAAGGATCTATCTACCGAAAAGGATCTATCTACAGAAATTTATCCATCTACAGCAAGGGGTCCATCTAGAACAACAAACAATCTATGTACATCAAAGATTCCATCTACAGCAAAGGATCTATCTACAGTTAAGGATCTATCAACACTAGAGGATCTATCTACAGAAAAGGATCTATTTGAGGAAAGGGAACTATCGACGGTAAATAATTTATTCATATATTTACAGCAAAGAATCTAAGATCTATTTACAGCAAACGATCTATCTACAGCAAAGGATCCATCTACAGCGAAGGATCTATCTACAACAAAGTATCTATCTACAGCAAAGGATCTATTTACGGCAGAGGATCTTTCTACAGCAAAGGATCTACTACAGCAAGGAATTTATCTACAGCAAAGGATCTATCTACAGCAAAGGATCTATTTACAGGAAAGGATCTATCTACTGCAAAGGATCTATATACAGCAAAGAATCTATCTATAGTGAAGGATCTATATACTGCAAAAGATCTATATCCTGCAAAGGATCTATATACAGCAAAGGATCTATCTACAGCATAAAATCTATCTACAACGAAGAATCTATCTTCAGCAAGAAAACCAATCTACAGCAAATGATCTATCTACAGCAATGGATCTATCTAAAGCAAAGGATCAATCTACAGCAAAGGATCTATCTACATTAAAGGAACTCTCTAAAGAAAGGAATCCATATACAGCATAGGATCTATCTACATTAAAGGATCTATCTACAGCAAAGGATCTATTTAATGCGGAGGATCTTTCTACAGCAAAGGATCTACTACAGCAAAGGATCTATCTATAGCAAAGGATCTATCTACAGGAAAGGGTCTATCTACAGCAAAGGAATTCTCTACAGCAAAGGATCTATCTCCAGCAAAGGATCTATTTACAGCAAAGGATCTATCTAAAGCAAAGGATAAATTTACAGCAAAGGATCTATCTACAGTAAAGGAACTCTACAGCCATAGGATCCATATACAGCAAATGTTCTATCTACATCAATGGATCTATCTACAACAAACAATTTATCTACTGCGATGAATCTATCTACAGAAAAGGATCTATATACAGCGAAGGATCTATTTACAGTAAAGGATCTATCTACTGCAAAGGATCTGTCTACAGCAAATGATCTATCTACAACGAAGAATCTATCTACAGCAAAGTATCTATGTTCAGCAAAGAATATATCTACAGCAAAGGATCTATCTACAGCAAAGGATCTATCTACAGGAAAGGATATATCTACATAAAAGGATATAGCTATAAAGAAGGATCTATCTACAGCGAAGGATCTATCTACAGAAAAAGATAAATCAACAGCAAATGATCTATTTACGTCAAGGGATCTATTTATGGCAAAGAATCTATCTACAGCGAAGGATCTATCTACTGCAAAGTTTCTATCTACAGCAAAGGATCTATCTACCGAAAAGGATCTATCTACAGCAAAGGATCTATCTTCAGTAAATGATCCATCTACAGAAAGGTATCCATCTACAGCAAGGGGTCCATCTAGAACAACAAACAATCTATGTACATCAAAGATTCTATCTACAGCAAAGGATCTATCAACAGCAATGGATCTATCTACAGTAAAGGATCTATATACTGCAAAAGATCTATCTACTGCAAAGGATCTATATACAGCAAAGGATCTATCTACTGCAAAGAATCTATCTACAACAAAGAATCTATCTATAGCAAAGGATCAATCTACAGCAAAGGATCTATCCACAGCAAAGGATATATCTACAGCTAAGGATCTATCTACAGCAAAGGATCTATCTATAGCAAAGGGTCAATCTACAGCAAAGGATCTATCCACAGCAAAGGATATATCTACAGCTAAGGATCTATTTACAGCCATGGATCTTTCTACAGCATAGGATCTACTACAGCAAAGGATCTATCTACAGCAAAGGATCTATCTACATCAAAGGATCTATCTACAGCAAAGGATATATCTATAGCAAAGGATCTATTTACAGCAATGGATCTTTCTACAGCATAGGATCTACTACAGCAAAGGATCTATCTACAGCAAAGAATCTATCTACAGCAAAGGATCTATCTTCAGCAAAGAATCTATCTACAGTAAAGTATCTATATAATGCAAAAGATCTATCTACTGCAAAGGATCTATATACAGCAAAGGATCTATCTACATCAAAGGATCTCTCTACAGCAAAGGATCTATTTACAGAGGAGGATCTTTCTACATCAAATGTTCTATCTACGGCAAAGGATCTATTCACAGCGGAGGATCTTTCTACAGCAAAGGATCTACTACAGCAAAGGATCTATCTATAGCAAAGGATCTATCTACAGGAAAGGGTCTATCTACAGCAAAGGAACTCTCTACAGCAAAGGATCTATCTACAGCAAAATATCAATCAACAGCAGAGGATCTTTATACAGCAGAGGATCTATATACAGCAAAGAATCTATTTAAAGTAAAGGAACTATCTACAGAAAAGGATCCATCTACAGTTAAGGATCTATCAACACTAAAGGATCTATCTACAGAAAAGGATTTATTTAAGGAAAGGGAACTATCTACGGTAAATAATTTATTCATATATTTACAGCAAAGAATCTAAGATCTATTTACAGCAAACGATCCATCTACAGCAAAGGATCCATCTACAGCGAAGGATCTATCTACAACAAAGTATCTATCTACAGCAAAGGATCTATTTACGGCAGAGGATCTTTCTACAGCAAAGGATCTACTACAGCAAAGAATTTATCTACAGCAAAGGATCTATCTACAGCAAAGGATCTATTTACAGGAAAGGATTTATCTACATAGAAGGATATATCTATAAAAAAGGATCTATCTACAGCGAAGGATCTATCTACAGAAAAAGATCTATCAACAGCAAATGATCTATCTACGTCAAGGGATCTATTCATGGCGAAGGATCTATCTACAGCTAAAGATCTATCCACAGCATAGGTTCTATCTACAGCAAAGGATCTATCTACCGTAAAGGATCTTTATACTGCAAAAGATCTATCTACTGCAAAGGATCTATCTATAGTGAAGGATCTATATACTGCAAAAGATATATATCCTGCAAAGAATCTATATACAGCAAAGGATCTATCTACAGCATAGAATCTATCTACAACGAAGAATCTACCTTCAGCAAAAAATCTATCTACAGCAAATGATCTATCTACAGCAAAGGATCTATCTAAAGCAAAGGATCAATCTACAGCAAAGGATCTATCCACAGTAAAGGAACTCTCTAAAGCAAGGAATCTATATACAGCAAAGGATTTATCTACATCAAAGGATCTATCTACAGCAAAGGATCTATTTAATGCGGAGGATCTTTCTACAGCAAAGGATCTACTACAGCAAAGGATCTATCTATAGCAAAGGATCTATCTACAGGAAAGGGTCTATCTACAGCGAAGGAACTCTCTACAGCAAAGGATCTATCTACAGCAAAGGATCTATTTACAGCAAAGGATCTATCTAAAGCAAAGGATAAATTTACAGCAAAGGATCTATCTACAGTAACGGAAATCTACAGCAAAGGATCCATATACAGCAAAGGTTCTATCTACATCAATGGATCTATCTACAGCAAAGGATCTATTTACAGTGGAGAATATTTCTACAGCAAAGGATCTACTACAGCAAAGGATCTATCTACAACAAACGATTTATCTACTGCGATGGATCTATCTACAGAAAAGGATCTATATACAGCGAAGGATCTATTTACAGTAAAGGATCTATCTACTGCAAAGGATCTGTCTACAGCAAATGATCTATCTACAACGAAGAATCTATCTACAGCAAAGTATCTATTTACGGCAGAGGATCTTTTTACAGCAAAGGATCTACTACAACAAAGAATTTATCTACAGCAAAGAATCTATCTACAGCAAAGGATCTATTTACAGGAAAGGATCTATCTACATAGAAGGATATATCTATAAAAAGGATCTATCTACAGCGAAGTATCTATCTACAGAAAAAGATCTATCAACAGTAAATGATCTATCTACGTCAAGGGATCTATTCATGGCAAAGGATCTATCTACAGCAAAAGATCTATCCACAGCAAAGGTTCTATCTACAGCAAAGGATCTATCTACCGTAAAGGATCTATATACTGCAAAAGATCTATCTACTGCAAAGGATCTATATACAGCAAAGAATCTATCTATAGTGAAGGATCTATATACTGCAAAAGATATATATCCTGCAAAGGATCTATATACAGCAATGGATCTATCTACAGCATAGAATCTATCTACAACGAAGAATATATCTTCAGCAAAAAATCTATTTACAGCAAATGGTCTATCTACAGCAAAGGATCTATCTAAAGCAAAGGATCAATCTACAGCAAAGGATCTATCTACAGTAAAGGAACTCTCTAAAGCAAGGAATCTATATACAGCAAAGGATCTATCTACATCAAAGGATCTATCTACAGCAAAGGATCTATTTAATGCGGAGGATCTTTCTACAGCAAAGGATCTACTACAGCAAAGGATCTATCTATAGCAAAGGATCTATCTACAGGAAAGGGTCTATCTACAGCAAAGGAACTCTCTACAGCAAAGGATCTATCTATAGCAAAGGATCTATTTACAGCAAAGGATCTATCTGAAGCGAAGGATAAATTTACAGCAAAGGATCTATCTACAGTAAAGGAACTCTACAGCAAAGGATCCATATACAGCAAAGGTTCTATCTACATCAATGGATCTATCTACAGCAAAGGATCTATTTACAGTGGAGAATATTTCTACAGCAAAGGATCTACTACAGCAAAGGATCTATCTACAACAAACGATTTATCTACTGCGATGGATTTATCTACAGAAAAGGATCTATATACAGCGAAGGATCTATTTACAGTAAAGAATCTATCTACTGCAAATGATCTGTCTACAGCAAATGATCTATCTACAACGAAGAATCTATCTACAGCAAAGTATCTATGTTCAGCAAAGAATATATCTACAGCGAAGGATCTATCTACAGCAAAGGATCTATCTACACTAAAGGATCTATCTACTGCAAAGGATCTATCTACAGGAAAGTATCTATCAACATAAAAGGATATAGCTATAAAGAAGGATCTATCTACAGCGAAGGATCTACCTACAGAAAAAGATAAATCAACAGCAAATGATCTATCTACGTCAAGGGATCTATTTATGGCAAAGGATCTATCTACAGCAAAGGATCTATCTACAGCAAAGTTTCTATCTACAGCAAAGGATCTATCTACCGAAAAGGATCTATCTACAGCAAAGGATCTATCTTCAGTAAATGATCTATCTACAGAAAGGTATCCATCTACTGCAAGGAGTCCATCTAGAACAACAAACAATCTATGTACATCAAAGATTCTATCTACAGCAAAGGATCTATCAACAGCAAAGGATCTATCTACAGCAAACGATCAATCTACAGAAGAAAATCTATCTACTGCAAGGGATCTATATACAGCAAAGGATCTATCTACTGCAAAGAATCTATCTACAACAAAGAATCTATCTTCAGCAAAGAATTTATCTACAGCAAAGGATATATCTACAGCAAAGGATCGATCTAAAGCAAACGATCAATCTACTGCAAAATATCTATCTACAGTGAAGGAATTCTTTACAGCAAAGGATCTATATACAGCAAACGATCTATCTACATCGAAGGATCTATCTACAGCAGAGTATCTATCTATAGCAAAGGATCAATCTACAGCGAAGGATCTATCAACACTAAAGGATCTATCTACAGAAAAGAATCTATTTAAGGAAAGGGAACTATCTACGGTAAACAATTTATTCATATATTTACAGCAAAGAATCTAAGATCTATTTACAGCAAACGATCTATCTACAGCAAAGGATCCATCTACAGCGAAGGATCTATCTACAACAAAGTATCTATCTACAGCAAAGGATCTATTTACGGCAGAGGATCTTTCTACAGAAAAGGATCTACTACAGCAAAGAATTTATCTACAGCAAAGGATCTATCTACAGCAAAGGATCTATTTACAGGAAAGGATCAATCTACATAGAAGGATATATCTATAAAAAAGGATCTATCTACAGCGAAGGATCTATTTACAGGAAAAGATCTATCAACAGCAAATGATCTATCTACGTCAAGGGATCTATTCATGGCAAAGGATCTATCTACAGCAAAAGATCTATCCACAGCAAAGGTTCTATCTACAGCAAAGGATCTATCTACCGTAAAGGATCTATATACTGCAAAAGATCTATCTACTGCAAAGGATCTATATACAGCAAAGAATCTATCTATAGTGAAGGATCTATATACTGCAAAAGATATATATCCTGCAAAGGATCTATATACAGCAAAGGATCTATCTACAGCATAGAATCTATCTACAACGAAGAATCTATCTTCAGCAAAAAATCTATCTACAGCAAATGATCTATCTACAGCAAAGGATCTATCTAAAGCAAAGGATCAATCTACAGCAAAGGATCTATCTACAGTAAAGGAACTCTCTAAAGCAAGGAATCTATATACAGCAAAGGATCTATCTACATCAAAGGATCTATCTACAGCAAAAGATCTATTTAATGCGGAGGATCTATCTACAGGAAAGAGTCTATCTACAGCAAAGGAACTCTCTACAGCAAAGGATCTATCTACAGCAAAGGATCTATTTACAGCAAAGGATCTATCTAAAGCAAAGGATAAATTTACAGCAAAGGATCTATCTACAGTAAAGGAACTCTACAGCAATGGATTCATATACAGCAAAGGTTCTATCTACATCAATGGATCTATCTACAGCAAAGGATCTATTTACAGTGGAGAATATTTCTACAGCAAAAGATCTACTACAGCAAAGGATCTATCTACAACAAACGATTTATCTACTGCGATGGATCTATCTACAGAAAAGGATCTATAAACAGCGAAGGATCTATTTACAGTAAAGGATCTATCTACTGCAAATGATCTGTCTACAGCAAATGATCTATCTACAACGAAGAATCTATCTACAGCAAAGTATCTATGTTCAGCAAAGAATATATCTACAGCAAAGGATCTATCTACAGCAAAGGATCTATCTACACTAAAGGATCTATCTACTGCAAAGGATCTATCTACAGGAAAGTATCTATCTACATAAAAGGATATAGCTATAAAGAAGGATCTATCTACAGCGAAGGATCTATCTACAGAAAAAGATAAATCAACAGCAAATGATCTATCTACGTCAAGGGATCTATTTATGGCAAAGGATCTATCTACAGCAAAGGATCTATCTACAGCAAAGTTTCTATCTACAGCAAAGGATCTATCTACCGAAAAGGATCTATCTACAGCAAAGGATCTATCTTCAGTAAATGATCTATCTACAGAAAGGTATCCATCTACTGCAAGGGGTCCATCTAGAACAACAAACAATCTATGTAAATCAAAGATTCTATCTACAGCAAAGGATCTATCAACAGCAAAGGATCTATCTACAGCAAACGATCAATCTACAGCAGAAGATCTATCTACTGCAAGGGATCTATATACAGCAAAGGATCTATCTACTGCAAAGAATCTATCTACAACAAAGAATCTATCTTCAGCAAAGAATTTATCTACAGCAAAGGATATATCTACAGCAAAGGATCGATCTAAAGCAAACGATCAATCTACTGCAAAATATCTATCTACAGTGAAGGAATTCTTTACAGCAAAGGATCTATATACAGCAAACGATCTATCTACATCAAAGGATCTATCTACAGCAAAGGATCTATCTATAGCAAAGGATCGATCTACAGCAAAGGATCTATCAACAGCAAAGGATATATCTACAGCTAAGGATCTATTTACAGCCATGGATCTTTCTACAGCATAGGATCTACTTCAGCAAAGGATCTATCTACAGCAAAGGATCTATCTACATCAAAGGATCTATCTACTGCAAAGGATATATCTATAGCAAAAGATCTATTTACAGCAATGGATCTTTCTACAGCATAGGATCTACTACAGCAAAGGATCTATCTACAGCAAAGAATCTATCTACAGCAAAGGATCTATCTTCAGCAAAGAATCTATCTACAGCAAAGGATCTATCTAAAGCAAAGGATAAATTTACAGCAAAGGATCTATCTACAGTAAAGGAACTCTACAGCAAAGGATCCATATACAGCAAAGGTTCTATCTACATCAATGGATCTATCTACAGCAAAGGATCTATTTACAGTGGAGAATATTTCTACAGCAAAGGATCTACTACAGCAAAGGATCTATCTACAACAAACGATTTATCTACTGCGATGGATCTATCTACAGAAAAGGATCTATATACAGCGAAGGATCTATTTACAGTAAAGGATCTATCTACTGCAAATGATCTGTCTACAGCAAATGATCTATCTACAACGAAGAATCTATCTACAGCAAAGTATCTATGTTCAGCAAAGAATATATCTACAGCAAAGGATCTATCTACAGCAAAGG